>JAYJLV010059934.1:0-17727 GCA_036873485.1 Torymus texanus
GAAAAATAAATTTTATTTTTTGCAAAATTTTGGTGTTTTTATTTGTAGGCTAGGTACTTATCAAATGACCCTCGTATACTGGAAGTCAAATAATTTATAGGTTAGGTGTTATATACAACATAACATGGTACATCGTCACAGAATAATCAGTCAAAAGTTAGTAGATGCTCATGAAGAGCAGTTTTAAAGCGACTTAGACTAGGTTGGTGCTTGATACTCCCTGGAAGGGAATTCCACAGCTGCACACCATTGGCGTGGATTGTTTGCCACGCTTAGTGTGCACCTGAGTAATTATAAGGTCCCTCGTGGCTCCACTAGCAGGATGAATCGACTGGCGCTTTTCAAATAATTCGTACAAATACGATGGTGCGCGGTAATTTAATATTTTATACATTAGGACAGCAGTGAAATACTGCCGTCTCGTTCCCGTCCAGAGCCAGCAGAGTCTTCGCCGAAAGGGAGTCACGTGATCACTCCGTTTCACTCGAAAGATGTACCTGAGACATGCATTTTGTAGCCTCTGTATTCTGGATTGTTGCTCGTACGTCGGGTTAATTGTTACGCATGTCTAGAACGTGGAAGACAAGTGCCTTCACCAGATGATGCTGTAGTAGTTCAGTTGTGCTTGATCGGAAAAAACGAAGTAAATATAACGTACGTAACACTTTACTCGGCATTTGGTCAACAAATAGTTTCCAAAATAAGGTCCGATCAAGCACTACACCGAGGCTCTTCACCGTCTCCGCGAAAGGAGCGACAGTCCCCGATCCAATAGTCACCCCTGGCAACTGCAGCTTATTGGTACGTTTTACTATACGTTCTGACCCGAAAAAGATTGCTTGAGTCTTGCCTGGGTTGAGCCGAAGACCAGATTCTGCCGCCCAATCAAAAACAGCTTGAGCTGCTGTGGATAATTAACTTATCCCGTCCTCTAGCTGTACGTATGGCGTGTGTATGTAAATTTGTAAATCGTCGGCGTTGAGTATGTGTTTAATGTTTGTACTATCGTAAGTATGTTGCACGTCATTGATATACAGTCAGAAAAGCAACTAAATACGAGTGTATCCAACCGAGGGCCATTCGTAACAGGCCCATGCTGCTCAGTTTACGTAGCAGTGTCGTTGGAAAAATCCTATCGAACGCTTTGCTGAAGCCAAACAGCAAGGCGACAGTGACAAGTTTTTGTCTATGCCGGATCTGATATCGTCTGTCATTTTAAGAAGAGCTGTAGTGGTACTGTGGTGCCATCGGAACCCAGTTTGGAATGCACCAAGGATGTTCCTGCTTACAATATATTTCAGTATTTGCTCGTGAACTAGTTTTTCCAAGACCTTGGAGAGAAAACAGAGTAAGGCAATCGGGCGAAAGTCCGAAGCAGTTGCAGATGCAGATTTCTTTTTAATGGTAATAATTGTGCTTTCTTCCAAGATCCCGGAAACACGCCCTTATCAAGCGACACATTGAATATGTTGATAAGCATTGGTCCTATGGCGGGAGAGCTTTTGCAATAACACTTTGCGAAATGCCGTCCTCCCCCTTATGTTTCCCTTATACATCAAGTTTGTTCGGTTTATTTTGGTTTTGGAGAAACACGCTATAGATATAGCTGACGTGCTAGGTGACGTGACTATGCGAGATTTGGGCTTTGACCTCAGTTCCAACCTTTGGTGAATCTCGCTCGCCAGGCGTTCATTCTGTCGACGATGATGATGCCCACTGCATGAAATTGATGAGTTTGGCTGTGATGCGAGATCAGAGCAAAGTGCTGAGTGAATAGAATCTCCTCCAGCAAGACTAGCGATGACTGATCGGTACCAATCAAAGAGTTAAAAGTTCTAGTTTTACTTGCTTTCACAGGTCTGCACAAATCTTCCACAGTCTCACATAACACAACAACACTTAAGGCGTATGTTTATACCGCACTTATATTAATAAACTCAGTAGAAACCGTCAAAAATCCCAAAAAGTGAAAGCCGCACCAACTCGCGCATGTGTGTTTCGCGCCACCCAGCTTATTAACATATTATAACAAAGTCATATGGACGAATGTAGCTTGAGTAATGAGAGACCAATGTTCACGCTAAGCGCTCAAGATGGCACAGAGTTTTCCGTTCCAACGGAATGGGCCACGTACATGGCCCAAATGAGTTGGCGAATAGCGAGTCTGGTAGACTCCGTCAGGCAGCTGACATTGTGGTCCGCGCCACCACCACGAGGTAACAGCACGTGACGGAGGAGGAAGGCAGGATAGTTTAGAGCCTTCACCACCTCTTCCGCGTTTGAATGTACGGTGTGAATACCCGCTTTCCGCAGCGACTGGCGTAAGAGGTTGCGGCCGTACACAAGGACAGGACGAGTCGGTGCGCGATAACATCAGAGTCATATATTTACGCGTAATGGACATATAACCCGCAGAATGGGAAGAAGCCGCGGGAGAAGATAGCCGCTGTCGAAGCGTCGTCTCTGCCGCCTCCCAAGCCCGCGATTCTAGCTCCAGATGAGGAGACGTTGGAGCGCTTTACGAAGATGATTTTGGAGGGGATGAAGAAGCTTCAACCCAGTCAATTCGTATTGTAGCGGCAAGTCCGGCTCGAGCAGTGACTCGAGAGTGGATGAGCGACGCAAGTGCCGCAACGAAAAGCCCAGCGCTGGTAATATACCCGTATCTCAGCCATTAAGGTGTTACGGATGCGGCGCGCTCGGCTATATGCGGCGAGATTGTCCGCATTGTACGGAAACCAAGGAATAGCGAAATGTCGGCTGAAGTGCCGCGGCTGCCCACTCAACCCCCCGAATTAAGGGACGCGCCATCACAAGTGGTGGTAGGTGTGAACGCGGTCAACGAGGCGGAAGCTTCGCTAATAGGCACTACCGCCACAGCGCAAGAAGGCGATACGAATAGCGTTATTGGTTGAGACTGTGGTGAGCGATGAGTGCTTGACTGTTCTTATAGTCAGTTCCCCCACCACCTACGCTTCTAGTTTAACGGGAAAAGGAAACTCTTTCAACAGCCGTATATATATGATATCCACCTGTATTTTTTCGGGAATATTAAGAAAGAGAGAGAAAAACCGTTATCTGGCAGATTTTAAACGGGAAAAGGTAACTTTTTGACGGTTATATAGACGTAGCTTATTCCAGAATACACAATATCCACCTGTATTTTTAACGCTTATTGAGTAAATGTGAAAAAACCGTTATTATAGATTAGGTTGACGTATCGTGTCTCTGTGGGATGAGGTGAAACCATTGAGAAAGGAAAGGATTTGAAAAAAAAATGAAAACTCTTTTAATCGTTACATAATATTTATTACACACACCTTAGTCTAGGAATACATGATTGATTACATATGCCTGAGCCACGAGAGTATTTGCTTGGAAAAGCGACTACTTTCTTACATTTTCTATACTTCTTTTATACTTATTTTTTTTTTAAATATTTTTGTATAAATTTTTTAACTAGGGTATCCTTCTTTTTCGTGTCATACGTAAAAAGCCCATAAAAGGAATCCATGCCAATACCACGACACAGCACAGTGAATCGATACTTTGAAGTGTCTTGACGTTCCATCGAAAATTTTTGCAGTTTCTTCGAAGTCGCTGAAACTGTTAAAGTAGGTTCTAAATCTGTTTTTGTCTATGTAGATGGCAATCTAGTGAGAGCCTGGTTTCGTGTAGTCATCCGTGTTGCATACAATAACAGCTGGTGGCATCAATACGTTTGGAATTCGATCAGCCGCGTACAATCCGATCGTTTTCGCTTTCAGACCCTCCAGAGCTCTCTCTATCTGACTTATGTTCATCTTTTTCGTGTGCTTCTTCGGTTGTTTCGTATTCTGAACCGCTCGTACGGTCGACAACGTCCCTGCCATCTATTCAGAATCTAATACGGCTTTTTCTATTCCAGATGAGATTTTCTACAACATTAAAAAACAAATCGCTGCTTTTTCTGGCAATTGTTTGCGATTTTCCGCAGGTAGTAATGAGTAGAGTCACTCTCTGACAATGTGTGCGCGTTTGAGAGCACAGTATAACTTTTTATACGGATTATCCATACATCCATTAGTGTATACATATTTGTTCGCTATTAAATCTCCGCTGCATAGCCGTGTAACCTTCGCTGGTGTAGTCTTCGATATCAGCTATAGTACGTGTCATCATGGATTGAACGAATCGTGCAGTACCGCTACCTCTCACATAAATTTTAGCAACATTTCTGGCAATGTTATAAACTTGGTTTTGTAGTTTGCGTAAACTGATATCGCCATCGAACCAATGTAACCCAAGTATTTTTGAAGATAGGTAGTCGTTGGTTGTTTTTGCATTCCTAGTCAACTCGTCAAATGTGTGCGGCGGAATAATTATCCAATGTCATAAAACGTACTCTTGTAAAGAGTCAACGGCAACCTCCTTGGGTAAAAACTTAGTATCCTTGTTTCCCAAAGACTGAATTTCTATTACGTAATCCATGATGCTGAAGAATATAGTTGTGTTCGTCACGAAGGGTAAAGTCGACTGCACTGACAACGGTGGATCCCATCGGTTTATATTCGCTTCTCCCCCCTACTGCCGACTCTGCCCCTGCTCTTATGCACTAAAGTCTGTGTCGATATGTCGGTTGGAATTTACTTCTAGTACATTGTCGAATTCAGCGTAAATAATACAGTTGACCGTTTCGGTTATTGCCTCTTCGAAACGAACTTCGAGATGCAGAGATCCTGTTCGCACGAGGTTCCAGTGAGAGGAAGAATGAGCTGATAACTCAGGTGTTAGGTCAAATGCAAACAGACAATAGCCTGACGGATAGATTACACCATTAACGTCTATACCTTCGTTGAGATAGTGAATGCCCGTGCCGGTGAAGAGAGTGTGAAAAGCGTCAACATACAATTTAGTGTCACCTGTAAAGCGTGGCTGAAGTGGTTTGCTTGGTATCTGTACACCGTCCACGTAGAGCGATAAGAAATTTATGTTAAAGAATTGGAAATTGAAGGGGTTCAATTCTCGGTGCGACGGAGTCACAAGTTACGGCCTCCTTGGCATTCTCAGCACACGAGCAGTCGTCTGCCATGGCTGCCATGTTGGGAGCGTCGGCGCTGAGAATGCCGAGTAGGCGGCGCACGTACTCACATACACACACACACACACACCCTGACGCGTACCGAATCGAGCGGCAAAGAGAGCGCGAGATGAACCCACGAGTGGGACGGGAAAGGAAGGGGGAGCGAGCGCGAGAGCGGGCCACACCACGCGGAAAGCGGTACCGAGAGTCGAGACATAGAGAGCGCGAAGTGAACGGAAGCACGGCCGGCGAAAACTGATACCGCGCACCGGCGCGCGCGCATAGGTGAGATTGGGAGCGCTATAGGGAGATAGTAGGAGTGCTTGGCTATCACGGTACGCGCGCGCAGCCTAGAGAGATGGAAGAGAGAGTAGTGGTAGCGAAGTGACGCGGAAGAGCGAGAGAGAACTAGACAGGCGGGCGCGTTCGTATAGTGCACGTATAATTAAAGTCTATGCGTATCGCTGCGTGTCAGTGACCGCGTTAAGGGCCGTCAGAGGATAACGCGCGTATAGAAGCGGTAAAGGAGCGGAAGAAAGGGAAATTCCAGCAGAACTTGAGTTATACGCGGGGGGTGGGGTCGAGGATCGGGATTTACGGTGCGCACGCATATAATCAAGCGCGCATGCTCCTCGTTATAGCTTATCGCTGCTCTAATAACATGCGAGTCATGGAAAAGACTAGCGATAGGTGATAAGAAGGGCTAGAGCCAATACGAGACAAGCACGAGTCATCGAAGAGACGCGACCGTGGTGATGAGTTAGATAAAATCAGAACCGTCGCCCACTCTGATTCAAACTCGCTAGCAAGTAGCACACTGGATTGAATCGATTCACATCACAACAAAGGTGTATTAGTAAGTAGCAGAGCTTTTGTGTGGTGAGAGGACAGTGAGACGTATAGGTGAGTGAATACGGTTCGAGGTGGTTATTTTTCTTTCATTTAGGATTCGTGGTGACCATTTTAGGATACTTCGTTGGAAGGAAGTAGTTGTGATTGTGGTATCGTGATTTCTATGTTATAGGTCAATAGGGAGTCCAGAGGAGGTTCAAGGACCACCGTTAGGCCACTAGGTCATTAAATTTAATTAATACTGTTATTATATTGGTCGAATTATCATTCGCGAGTGTTTAATTCTTTGTGTGCGCATCGTTTCCATCCCCTTTCCTACACGTTTACAGGGCGAAATTATAGCGGTATCGGAGTCATCGAGGGTCAGTTGTGTCGGAGATCAGCTTGTTCGAGTAGTTCGTTTGAACCCCTTGTAGAAGTGAGTCTCACAGAGCCGGTGAGAAATAAGTGGGTTATATACTGATATTGACTCTCCGGAGAAGGATTAATCAAACACAACGTCACAACGGTTACCGTTAAATGCTTTGTTTTTCACAAAACCCACGATAATTCTTTTGGGTAACTGTCCTAGAATAACATTATCGAATGTTTCACTCATGACACCACTGTACATAGTGTAAGCCTTTACCTCGGCTCTGGTGATGGGGTATTTTGCTGTGGTCTTAGCTAGAGCATTGGCATGCGCGAGTAACAAACCTGGACTAATTTTAGCTCGACGCACGATAAGCGTCGCTTTCTTTATGTTTACCGTAAATTTTCCACATTCAGATGAATCCATGAGGCAGAAGGCATCCTTGCTGCGCAGTAGCCTTACTCTCATTTCTACGCCATTGAGAACAAATTTAGGTTGATTGAATACGTCGCAGTGTAAATGTCCAATTAGGTCGACGGACTTCCCTCTAAGAGTAAAGTATTGAAGGATAAGGAGACCATTGTTCACGGTGTGTGCACCGCGAGCAATAGTCGAGTTCGCATCCATGTTGCCTGGTGTATCAGCATACCACAGAGCAGCCGTTAAATGATATTGCAAAGCTAGTGGAGCGTAGTTCAATAAAGTTTCTATGTAGGCCCTATTTGGGTAAGCGTTATTTGGTGGGGAGACCAATTTTTCATTGAAAAATATGTGCACTTGATCAAATAAAGAGTGTATGAAATTATTAACTGACCCAACTTTTATTTTTTCTTAATCTGTGTCAATCGGTAAAATTTGAACAGTAACGTGTAGCATGGTATGTACGAGATCTATGTAGTGTTTGGTAGAACTGAGCACTAGAAACTCGAGCGGTGAATCGCTCTCATTGCTGAGCGATGATACGGATTTGTAGTGGAGAAAAGCGCTGCTTTCTATCGATGTTTGAGGGAGAGGAAGGCTAAAGAGATCTAGTTCCATCTTCATTCCTTCGCCGCTGCACGAGTGTATATATGCCATATTTAGGCAGGTCCAAAAATATCTGCAACACTTCTAGTGGTGTTTTTGTTCTTCCACCTATTGCTTCCTGGTTTATATCGGATTTTGGTGTTTTTTTGACCTCTTCGCCGTTATCCTTCGCGGTACGTTGTGCACTCTTGCGCAACTACTCGTCGACTGTCGTTTTAGCCTAACTAACGATGATTTATATCCGTGCCCTTCCATCATTACCGTGACCTTCTTTTCGGCTTTCCTTTACAAATTTTTTCCAGATTCTCGAAGACGTGTGCTGACTGATGCTTTGTAACTCGCTTTGTCATTAGCTAGGTCATCTAGTACGTTAAAGCCTGCACGAACGGCTTCTCTGCCCACAGCTTTTGCTCCGCTACTCAGATATGGAACAATTTTTCGAAATATCGCGCCCATGAAGCTTCCAATTCCAGAACCACGCTGATAGATTGAACCCGCGTAAACATTTTTCACGCCAATGCTACCACCAGTTTGCTGGTTGTAATAGGTTATATAATGGCAGATTTTAGCGATTACGCTTAAAATGAAGCATTACGGTCAACGTTCCATACTCGAATGGTATGCGTTGACCATGTTGGTCTCTTATATCGATGACAATGTTGCGAATAGTATGATGTAAGAGCGATATATAATGTATAGGTGCAAAATGCTTTACAATGTTGCTGCCAAATTTATATATTGAATTTTCCAAGGAAACTATGCGAAGCAGTGCTGTTTGAGTATCGCCAACTGTGTAAGACTCGCAAATGTCTGTGTACACGAACAATTGCTTGGCGATAGCTCGTGCCAGACTGGCAGGTCTTGTACCAACGATTTTAGATACACCTGTTTTAGAGGTGATGAATGTGCCCGTTTGTCTGTGAATAGCAAAGATTTGTCGTATTTTTTCATTAAATGTTGTTTAATGGGGCTCTTTGCAATCGCAGGTCCGTCTCGAAGTATAGTATCCTTTCTGAAAATCCGTCAGAGTGAGTTGTTGCTGATCGCGTACAACCTGTACTCTATTAATTTCTTCCGCAAGTTGAGCAACACTATTGTAAACGCCATAGGGAAATTTGCAAGTTACATTATTCTGCAAAGGTTTGTACTCAGCTGAACCTAGTTTAAAAGTAGTTTGAAGGTTCCCTTTGAACGACTGAGTCGAACATGATCACCAACCTTGTATTTAGGGTATTTCGCTTGTCTTTGTCTGGTGAGACGTCTTTGCAGGTTGGCGCGGGCTTGAGCGGCGTTATACAGGGCTACGCGCGCCGGTTTCATGCATATAGCTGAGTGTACTGTGTTGTTGTAAGCATTGACAATTGTTGGTATTACATCGATGTATCTGTGTGTATTTCGGTGTGTAAAATATCTCCAAAGACTTTCTTTGATTGTACGATTTAGTCTTTCGACAACAGCTGCTTTGACATCAGGATTTCTGGTTACACGGAAACGTATGCGGTGATTTTGCAAAACGTTTTGTACATCAGCGCCTACGAATTCCTTACCTTTGTCGGTTTGTAGGTAAATTGGAAGACGCCCGTTGGTGCGTTTAAAAATTTTTTCGAAAGCCGATGCAACCGTTTGCATCGATTTGTTGCGTAACGGTTCCACCCAAGCAAACTTACTGAGTACATCTATAAAAACCAGTAGATACGTATAACCATCGTTTTCATTTTTAATCGACGATAGCTGACATAAATCGGCCTTCCAAACATCGTCTATGTTTGTAACGTTGTATTGTAATCTTGGAAATTTTCTGCGTATTGGTCGATGAAGTGTGCAGGCATCTTGATTACTCAACCATTCGTATAGGCGCTCCTTTTCTTTTTTCGTAATAAATTTCGTAATATTGGTTTGCATATGACATCAGATGGAGAGTTTTAACCACTTTTGTCGGGCTGCGCGTCTGGTCAACTGTGGGAAGGCTATTATTGCTTGTGTTCCACGTTTCGTTATATTGGCAGCAGCAGCTGTTAGTCGATTGGAAATTTTTAATATATCTGTATTTCCGATAAGATTATGCGGTGTGTCTGTACTGCCGATAAATTTGGCAAATTGAAATCGACCGGCTGGTTCCTCGTCCTCGTCGCCTTGTTTTCTCTTCTTTATCACGTGGTTCAATAATTCCGTGATATTTGTCTCTGGAACAAGTTTACCGTCAATGATATCGTTTTCCGCGCTATTCTACTTTAAACACTCGGGGTTGAATGTGCGCCAGTGTCTGAACAGCATACGAGCTCTTTTGTAATAAATTTTAGGAACACCCGCCAGAATAGGCTCCTCCGTCGGTGGGGCTAGTGTGGTTTGGATTTCGTCAATTTCACGCACTGCGTCTCTGTCATCGAAACGTTTGTTCTCTTTGAAGAATAAGTAACGTCTGAGCACTTGCAAGTAATATTTACACTTTTCACGTTCGTCCAAAAATTCTTTCGAGTTTAAAATCTCAAACATATCCGATTCCAGACGTGACAAATTGTCACCTGAAGTTTGCACTGTATTGTCAGTACTATCTTTAACAACGGAGTGAGCAGCATTAGGTAGAGTCGGTTTACCAGTGGCTGGACTCATTGGAACGAAAATCATTTTACGTGTCCGATCCATCTCTTAGTTACCCAAAATCTTTGAAAATACTATACTTATCAGAGGTCCGAGAAGAAAAGGTAAAAAAGAACCACCGTTTTGAAGTGTCGTACGTTTTTTGCTTCTCCAACCGATATTTCCACGGTCACACGTCAACTTGCGCAAAACACTTCTGTGCTTCTTTAGACGTCTCTTCTCTGTATTTTTCAGCTTTACCACACCTGGCAGTACGGTTAATGCGCACTCGCAGATGCACTTTACCAATTCATTGTCAGCTGTATGAAGTAGTGCTCTACGTTTCCGATTGTCAACGTGACAGAGGGCATTCAAAAGAGCCACACTTCAGAACTTTTTACCCTGAGATAGCAATGATTATATTGTACACTGTCTTATCCGCTTTTATTAGTTTTACTTTGATGAATATTTCGGGACGTACGCGTACTGTGCCGCGTCGCCGGGAAAAATACTCGTACGAAAACGATATTCGTCCAAAGTATCTTGTTTTCTATCCAGCAGCAGATAACTGTACGGTGGTGTGCACGCATCGATGTAAGCTTCTTCCAAGAATTTAGGGTCTTCAGGGTAAACTTGTCAAGCCAGGTACTGTATTTGTGCGCGATCTCGCGGGTTTTTAAAAAGTACAATGTAATTGGAGTTGAGCGACAAATCGCGTTGATTCTGGCCTTTGTGAAATATATTTTGCGTTATAAAAATTACACTTATATTTTTGTGATGGCAGCCTTTTGTGAAAAGATCAAGTATAACATTGTTGCACGACTCGCGCATCAAATCGTGGAGAATAATCAATTTTTTCTTATCGTTATCGAGAGAGTAGTCTTTAGGTTCCGACACACCCTCTCGAAACTCGTTTTTTCGCCACCTGACTTGCAGTCACTTCGATATGTTTCTTGCCACTCGCCGTAGTAAAAAAGAATACGATCGAAATGTACGATACGTTACATATACTGGGTAAGTGTGCAAGAAATCGTTTTATAAAAACCGACTTTTCTGCCATTGTAGGACCTGCACAAATGCAGGTGAAGAGATGTTTCCACCACGTATTCATGACCGTTACTAATTCAAAGATCACGCGCCCTTTAGCCAGCTTACCCTGTAAAGGAGACGGCGGTGGTGGTAGCGGCGACAGCGACACGGCGCGGTGCACGCGCACCGATTAGCTGGTCGTACCCGCGCGCGCATGCGCTGTGTCAAGCTACACCCTCGCCAATCACGCTTGATTACCGCGTCGGACCAGCTTATCGCCGCCGGTGGTGGGGGATGACAAGCTTATAACCCCCCACTACCGCCGTGACCGCGGTGGGCTCCATGCTCACCAATGCAATTAATTTCTTTATAACGATTAAACTTAGAGTTTGATAACAGAAAGAATAATAGAACGGATGTGAATTTTTGTGAAATTTTTATTTACAAATTCTTCAATTAGTTACATTTGTAGCTAAACGGTAACGAATGACTAACGGAAATATAGTGTCTTATTTTTAAGATAGTAGTACATGTTTTGCTTCATCGCGAGTTACAATCTCGTGTGTGGAAGTGCGTTTGATAAATTTAAAGTTAATTCTAATCATTTCTCTATCGCGAGATTTTTCATTATTGCCAAAATTGTCAACGATCAATGCCTTTATAGAGTCAAAATTTATTTTTAAAGAAATTTTAAAATTTAAACTTATACCCTTAACCTCACACACTTCTACGCGTGCACCCGTGGGCGTGATTGCGTGATAAGCATAACATTTTCGTGCTGCAGAGACCATTGTCTCAATGTATGTGCCCTCTCCGTAACTAGCGAGCTCGTCCGTCATTGCACCTAATAAATTAGCCAAGGGAGGTTCGTATTCCTCGAGGTTATTCTCGTCTTTTACAAAAATTCACTTGTCTGTGTCACAATACAGCAGACGTTTGCCTAACTTTTCCATATGATTGTATAATTTTAATCGCGCTTGAGCCGTTGTATAAGCAGCTATGACAATGTTAGTGTGCGGTGCGGATATAACAGCTTCCTCGCGATATTGCCAGTTGGTGTACACGGGCTCATTATTCACAGGTAAAATACTCAATACTTCTTTATCAGGATAAGTTAGAAGCTTTAGTAACGTCTCGCGGGTCTTTACAACCTCTGTCTGCTTCAGGTTTGATCTTTGACCGAATTTTCCCCACAATGAATTCAAACACAGTTTGGCAACAGCTCGTAAGCCACTATTTTTAACGATTTTTTCTCGTTCCAACGCGATCCCCTCATCTTGCTGGTAGTCGCTTAAATAATGACTTTTTCACTCTTCGTCCGTGCACCATTCGGGCTAACCGCTCGCCTCTTGTTTAATTTTCAAAAAGTATTTACATACTCTGCAAAGAGACCTTCACTGTTACCATCAAAACGCGTTGTTTTGTAATGCCAACCAATGTATATACGTCAAACGGTACCACAGATCGACAGCTTTGCATAGTTCGTCCGCAACCCAAGTGCCCGTAAATTCGCGATCGGCAATTTCCTCGTGATTGCAATCGTTTTTGCGTGCTTCCTCGCAGCAAGATCGACAAAGCGCAAACAAAAGTCGACCATGCAATTTCACGGATAGTCAAGGTAGATACAAGTTACGTGGTGGTAATACTCTACACTTGACCAAGCCTTCCACTTGACTTAGATTATTATCATCGCCGCGCGTAAGTTCGTTACATTCACTTCCCACGTATGTACGCGGGTGACCGATCGGAAATTTACCACGATTTCACAGCTACGGATAGAGAGAACAAATATCTGTATATTTTATCTTTTCACCGTCTTTTACTTTATAAAATGGTATTATATTCTCGGTGCATCCACCAAAAAAAGTTTTAATACTACCGCGTTTAATATTCTCAAACTCACATTCCCACATACATCGAAAGTCGTAACCACATTCTCGAATTTTTTCTAACTTGGTGAGTGTATTTCGGTACGCCTCATCGAAAGTATTACCAAACACTAGACGTTTGTCACGATTTTGATCGAAAAATTTTGGACAGCCATGCGCGTAGCAACGTTCATATTCAAACACAACATCTTTTCCATCAAAGTCGTCGACGGGTGGCAAAAATACGTCTACTAAAAAACCTTCGGGAAGACGGTACTCGCGTACTCGACCGGCATGAATTATTTTCCGACCAAGCTCACGCTCACACTGAACCACCCATTCAATTGACTTTTGAAAATGATTGTCACTCCGTCGATAACCGTGTCGTGGCATAATACCAATAGTTTGCGGTTTTAAAAAATTTTTTCTATAGACTAATGAGCATACACTTGCTATGGTCATCGTCTCGGTAAACGGACAAACTTTACCCGCGTTCAAAACTATTTCCCTAAAGGCTATCCAAGCGCGCCTCAAAATTTCAACATCCATACGACAGAAATCTTGAATCTCTTTTTGAAAATCAAATACATAATCGCGCGCCGTTTTATCGTATCACTCGTAAAAAGTGTGTCTCTCCGAGTCAGACATAGAATCCGGTGCATAGTAGCGAGCTTCCGGCAGAGGTTCAATGTAATCATTATGCTCTACGGCATTAAATAGGTGATGAAAATACCCTTTTTTCACTAGGTGGAAGTCCAAAGGCTTTTGACAACGCGCTCAACTTCATGTGAATATAATTTAAGCTATCAATAAATTTTGTTCGTCCAAATTCTAGCATTACAATATTTCTCCCATTAAGAATCAGTCTCGCTGTACTTTACGTTTCTCGACAATTTCTCTCAAAATAATTTGTGCATCGAAACCGCCGGCATTGTGCGCGATACATATAATTTTTTCAAAAATGGATTTCTCACGTAAATACAAGTCTAAAAAGCCTTACAGGGTTTTCATTCAGTCATATCGTCGTTTTGCAAACAGTCTGAGCATACCTGCTGAGCGATACACAGAGTCGGTATGTGTTCTACCGTAGCTGAATGATTCTTATAAGGCTCTTCTTGCCGTGTCTCCAAATCGTAAAATACATACAGATATTTCTTATCTTTAGTCCGCTTCGAGGGGTCTACAGACCTCATAAAACGCAAACTATTGATCGAATGTTTCGTTCGACAAAGTTTACAATAAAAAATACCGCACTCATATTTATTGCGATGTACGTGAAAGCGTTTCTGACATACAACACACATTTTTATCAAATCGCATATTTTCTTATTTTTTACTTTGTAAGATCCCGCTATTTTGTGATTGTTAAAACAACGTCCGCCTAAAAATTGCTCTTGCAATCCTGACATTTCACTATCGCACCCTCTGTTTTACATGCTGGTGTCACAAAGCAACGCGGGCAAACCGATGCACATTTGTGCTGATCCACATTATCATAACGTTTGTTGTAAAATTTGTAAAAAATTTACTTTGCGCTGCACCTACTAAATTTAATATGGTATCGAAATGATGGTTACGCTCATCGTGATACATATAACAATAGGATTATCAACATTTAACATTGGCCGCCCATCGAAAAATGGCTGTTTCCCGGAGCCAAATTTTTCTTTATCGTATACAACAATTGCTACTCCACGTCTCGCGTAATATTCTTGAAATTTTTCAATCTCGCGAAACCCGCAGTCGGTGTATCGTTTGTTTTTAGCTTTGCATGCATCTCACCGACAACTAAAACGCGAGACAAACAAAGGTTATCATTGTTTTTTATCGCGACAAACGATCGCTGCCTGACGACATTGACATTCAGAATTTTACGTTTGTAACCCTGGCCGACTGGCATTTTAACGTACTTTGCTTCTAAAATAAAACTTTCATCTACGCGAAATTCAACGTTACTTTGAACCACACTACTTACGAGCTCCCATAATTATCGTACGTAAAATTAACGATTGGTCGCAGAGACATTCCCGCATAACCCTGCGTAAAGTGCTCGCTACAAATGCTTATACCCAACAAATTGTCGGCATCCCCTAGAGATACTAAAACCGCATGAATGTCACGTATTACTAATTCTAACCATAAAATCGCGTTAAAATTTTCCGGTAGATCTAGCACGCGTAGTGTAAATCTTCGACTATTTATATGAAAACGCTGAAGGTAATGCTTCCTCTCGTCGCTAACCATAAATCTTGTAACTGGTGGTTCTATCGCATTGTCACCGGCCGCATCTTCGACTACATGCTCGTCAGCAGTATCGGTTCTACAGCTGCCTGTTTTTATAGGGCCATCCGTGCTGTCGGGCCCTGATGCTATCGCGCTGAGAGAAGACTCGCTCTCTACGTACGCTATAAGAAGGGAATAATACAAGAAAACCAAGCGAATAACAAACATTTTTCGTTTTTATTATGTGTAAAAATATAAAATTATAATGATAAATTATTTTTTTTAATTTTATTACTCCTTCGGATGGCCAGCGAATGTTTTTTGAACTCTTTCTAAGAGTTCTTCAAAATCAGTCTCGGTGTGAAGGGATGAATTGAAATCTTCCGCCTGTGTATGAAACCATCTCATTTTTGTGCGCGCCGACAGGAACGGATTCTCTCCAGGTATACGTCGAGGGTAGCCGAATCGTGTCGGGCAACCGTGTCCACACCGTTTTCTTCGCGACGAATGACTTTATACAAAGCAAATGACACGCGTGAGCAACTTCATAAAAAAGTATAATTTGCTTTACTCACGTTCATTGATACGCCGATCAAGCAGTCGGTTAGCGTCAAATGGGTGGTATGTCATACGGGTGCGGTCAACAATGTGATGGTAAAAGCGATCGCGCTCTCGGTCTCGGCGTTGATCATCGATTTCGAACCCTCCGTCTCCCCCAAGTAACCGGAATCTTGAGACGCTTCGATTTGTGCAGCATTAGAAAAGGCTTGCGCTACCGCCCTAGTCGGTTCCCAATATGTCATCACCAGTGTCCTCGTCAGATGACCACCGGCTACAGAACGGGCGATCCTCGAGTCATCCTCATCATCTATTGATTTGATTGGCGAGACATATTCTTCTTCTCTCGTTTGCTGCTCGCCGCTTTCGAGTGGTCGCGAATCACCCTGTTCGGTGTCTGCAAAGTCAACCGATTCTTCTCTGCTCTCTTCCACAGGTACATCTTTCACGTGTGCCGAATCACTGGCCGAGTATTCGTTATCGGTAGTATCTTCCACTGCAATTGCCGGTCTCGGTACTGTGTCTTTATCAGAGGGTTCGGACCACGTCGAACAACTGTCGCTTGTGTAGGCTTCGTTATTTTCCGTGTTCTCCATGTGATCGCTCTCGACTACGTGAATCGCATCGTTATTCGAGTTGCGATCATTTAATAACGAATCCAGGGCTGTAACAATCAAATATTTACGTTTTATTTTAGCAAAAGTGTATCGACCAAAAAATTGAATAAAAATTTCATCAAATCCGTATATATACAAAAACAAATTATTTACTTGTACATTTCAAACAAAAATTATTCTTTTTCTTTTTAACTTTTTGCAAAACACTATAGTATACATATTGAACCGGAAATGTATTACTTATTTTTTGCATTTTAATAATAATGAAATTTTTTCTAAAAATATAATAGTTTTAAAACTGTACTGCATAGTGTATTGTTAAATACGAACATATTTAAAAACGAAATTCTTCAATTTACCACTACTTACAATATTGTTACAGATAGTTTTAAAAATATTTAATAAATGCTAAAAACTTACCGCAATATTCTTCATATTGAATCATCAAATTTTGAAGCCCAGATATATGCGTCAACCGTATCGCTGTTAAAAATTCCGCAGTAGACCGCACCACTAGCTCATTCTCATGAAAGAAAATTCTGTGAAATCGTACAACTTCACGAAAACTAGAGTATGACAGTAAATAGTTCAACTCGCGTTTCAGTTGTGCACACACCATCCGTCGAACCCTTCGACGCCACTCAAAATCACATCGACGATAAATTGGTGTTCTCCTGTATTTTAGCGCATTAGCTATGCGAAAAATCACAATACGCAAACTATCCTCACTTGCGTTTCTCATTGTAGCACTGTAGCACTGTTTTAGATTCAAGTAGACTGTGACAATACATTAACCTAAGCAGCCCTATATATACAGAAAATTTTCGTACATATTATGGGAAATACCCAATATAGTTTCGAGCTTGCAAGGGAAAGGTGTAGGTAGACGACCTATTCAACACAAGCTGTTTCCCAAATTTATCACCTATAGCCTTGAACAGTAAGAGCCAGCTGTGTACTAGCTTCTTGGTACGCTGAACGCTGATACTAGGTTATCAGCGTAGCATGGTCGAAGAAAATCAAAGACACTGCAACGACCGTTATATACCGCACCTTTCCGTTTATACGCGTAAACAGACATATTACATAATCGCCAAGTTTTAAGGTAGTGTATACCAACAAACTTGCCCACATGTTCCTTACTACCGTTGAATAAAGAGTACATTTATATTGAAGTTCCGAGTTGAGGTTCAAGTTCCGCTGCTCTGAACTTCAAGACAAAGCGGTTATGATCAAGTTCCATGCGAAGAGAACTTGAGAGTCCAAGTTCTCATATATATTGTACTTAGCATACGACGACAGGACGAAGCGTGCGCGACTCTCACAAGCACACATACACACATGTATACGCCTCCCCACCATAGAGCATCATATGATCGGTGTACGAGCGACAGCCTCGCCTCGCGTCTCTCTCTCTTGACTACCGGACTCCGAAGCGCTAGCACCTCGTACGCTCCAGGCATAGGCGGCTTGCCCTTGCCTTGTAAATACGAGGGTGGGTCAATAAGTCCTTAGAATAAGGCATTAAAAAATTTTTTTTTTTCGTAAATTTTTTTTTATTTT
>JAYJLV010059945.1:0-17727 GCA_036873485.1 Torymus texanus
TTGGTGCTGAGGTGCGGCCTCTGCCGTTGTCTTCCTCAGTATTTCCTGGATACTCTCGCTCGCCAGTATCATTTCAAATGGGTGTACATCCGACCCCGACGTTTGTATGAAGGATCCGTCTTCCTCTGCGACGATCCTTCTCAGCAGCTCTTCCCTGAGCGCTATTCGTCGTTTGATCAACTGATCCGAGGTCTCTGCCTCCAGGAAATTTTGTGGCACATATATGCCCAACACCCACTTACTCAGCCTGTCCATCAAGCTGAATAGGGTACCCTATCACTTCATCTCCATGCGTGACAAGTAATTGTCAATCTCATTCCAAGAGAGTGACAACACCCAATACTGAATTGCCTCTTCAGTGGCCGATGACATTTTTAATATTGTTTGAGTATGTGCAAGAGGATTTATTTCCAATCTCCCAAAAACTCTATGTGCTTTTGCACTGTCAGTGGTATCCTTCACAAGGTATCTACCGGATTACCACTGACTCATAACACGGAATTCCCCAACTGGTGGTTTCGTCTCTACTTGCTAGAGCTAATTTTGCTAGTACTCCGCTTGCTTGGAGGTTATATTGCTCTCTTAGTAATGCGCAAACATTTTCCGCCAATTTTCAAACGTATTTCGCTATGCGCAAACGACTTCGCGACGTTTGAGGCCTGGTTGTTACTTTTTGAGCGAATTGCGTACGCTACACGAAAATTAATGCTTGGGCCAAACTAATCGGCGCAGGAGCAAACGATTCCGCGCCAAAAATCTAGATTTCCGTTATTTGTCCACTGTGATGCGCAGCATCATAATTTCTATATATGACAGTTTACTAGTCGCATGCGCAAACGATTCCGCGTGGAAAAACGAAAATCTAAATTTTCGACTCTTTGCGCATTCGCCTCCCCGAGAGATGAGCAAACGAATTCGCGATAGTGATTTTTCATTTTTGATTTTTGGCTTCTGCGCATGCGCGTGGCCAAAATTGGTGCGCTCGCAACAAAGCCACTCCATCGCGCAATCGTTTAAGCTATTTTAAATTTTTCCCTTCAGAAATGTCTTGAGAGCAACAAATTCCCCCCCCCGGCGTGCACGTATAGCGACGTCCCAAAACCCAGGGATAGCTGAATTTCTTATGCTCGCAAAAGAAAAAACAAGCGGGGATACATACACAGAATATATGACGAATATATAAAAATATATAATATAAATAATACTTTCATGCAATGCTATCGGGAATTTTCATACAGGGGCAAGCGCGCAGCAAAGTGTCTGCCTATCGCTCCTTCCCCTTCATTTCTAGTGTGTGCGTCTCGCGTATTTTCGCGTCGTCACTCACACTCAGACTTTGCACATTCCAAAGACGCTATAAACAATACTTTATTAACATACATTTCTGGCACTCACATACTCTGCGCCATTACGCGATTCCGTCGTAGTGTCACACTCATTAAACTGCTTTTCGCTTGATCGTTCTCACGTGAACTGTTATTGGCGTACTAAAATCTTGAGAGCACACAGGTTTTTCACTCAGCTTCCGCGTTACTCGGCCCCACGTTGGGCGCCAATTTATAACCCGCGGTCGGGCTGCGGGTTATTAATTGCTTGGGGGAATAAAATAAAAAGATCGTCACCCTCAATTTCAATACAAAACATGAGGTATTTATTGGTATAAAAACGGGCGCCAGCCGGTCTCGCGGCGCGTTGCATGAGACTATCAGCACAAGCGCAAAGATCGCTGGTTCCTTACGCGTACAGCCGCCCCGACGCGGCTCTCGTATCCTGGTGACACTACTCATGCGAAATTATACGTGAAGGGGGGGAGGGTAAGGGGCTGAGAGAAGAGAGTTCCTACACAAAATCGTAACTCTTACAACGGTGGTGGTCAATCAGGGACTCCGGCGACGGCCGCTGAGGCACTCGGTACTTCTGCAGTGGGTGGTCGAGATTGAGGTGATAACGGCGGCGCTTGTCGGGCTTTCGAAGGCAATCAGCGTATAAGAAGCGACGAAGGCTGATGGAGAGTAAGAGCGGCGTCTCGTTGCGCGTTTCGTGCGTGCTGACCCACAGGAGAATAAAAAATGATTTCCGTTCTCCGTCAGTGTTTCGCACTCGTGCTTCTCTCTGCCATGAGCCAGTGCGCTGCGCGCATGCGCGGCTGTCGAAGGAGCCCGAGCTTAGCCGAGCGAGCGCGACCATGCCGCGACTGCCGTAGTTGCGGCGGTGTTTACTTGCCGATACCAGCTACTGTATGTAAGAGTAGAACGTCTTGGTACCTGTGGGTGTGCTCTTCCTGGAGTGGATACTACAACGGCTGCTGGATCTTCTAATGGTTCTTTAGAGGGGCGGCGATCACTTGGTCAGTCCATTGGCGTTCCTAACCTCTTTAGCCATCATCTAATTAGTCTCTTTTCTTGCTTCTTTCCAGTTGCAGCATGACTAGTGGGATAGGCCAGGATCTCTACTTCTTCATGGTTCTCTAGGGTTCTTCGCTCTCCAGGTATTATCTATAGTGGGCTCAATAATTTATTAGTGCTTTTCAGATGTGCACTTCTGGGTGGTGTGTCAACGGAGTAGCCGAGGTGAGCGGAACAGCTTTTCCAGCATCTTAGGCCTTCTTCATAGGCAGCTGGTGTGCTTTAGCCAGAGAGCCTGTGGGAGCGATGCTGGCTGCCTTAGCTATCTTCTCTTTCTCCAGCATTACCCATTTGGAAGATAGTTATGACGCTGTGTGCTGGGGTTGACGTTGTGGCTGCTAGTTTTTCTGGCTCATCTCCCAGCCGTTATGTTCAAGTGCCTAGTGATTAGTATGTGAGGGGTTAGGTTTTTAGGGCTAGGGAGGGGAAATATACAGGTAAAGTGTGCTCTCAGTGCGGGTAGGTGGCTACGTGTTGACATAAGAGCTAACTTAGTCGACATACTCAATGTTCACCAGGGTAACGAGCTTCGCCTCAGGGGCCTGTTGCGTAGCAGGTACACTTTTGTGTTCAGTGCAGGCTTCCTAGGGAAGCTTTATTTACAGTAGTTTTTCTGACATTGCTATAAGTCTGACTGCCTAGTCAGCTTGCTCTTTTTTTTGTCTCATGGAAATTTGCCATGTTACAATGTATATAAAAATTTATAAAAATTTATAAAAATTTATATATATCGGTCATTTCACGTCAACTGTAGAAGGTGAAAATTTCAAAATTGCTCAAATTTTTTTTACATATTCCAAATTAGCCCCAGAACATATCCCTAAAGTTTTAGAGCAAAATTTTCAATCGTTCAAAAGTGAGAATTAATTGAAGTTTTAAAAATAATGAACTTTTTCATAAATGTTCAATTTTCATGATTTTTCAACTCAGAAATGTGAAACTTTTTGTATTGCACTTTAAATATGAAAAAGTTTATAAATTCTAAGTAGAATTCCCTAGAATTTTTAAAAATTGAGGTATGCCCAAAGAAGACCAAAAAATGTATTTTTTGCTTTCTTTTTATTCTTTAAAAAATTTAAAAAACACATTTTTTGGTCTTTTAATTTTAGACACCAAAAACGTTTTCCGCACCCGTAACAAATGTCACGGTAACGTTTTGGGGTATCGCGTATTATATCCCAACGCCGGTGCCTTATACGCTGCTGTATACCGCGGAATTGCCGCACATATGGGCCATCTCATCCCTGCGCTGTAGGCGCAGTTATTGTTCAAGCCCTTTGAAAAAATGTTACCGCACACGCATTACACGACGGAGTGTTACTTCTTCGGCGTCCAGGTGCACATCACTATCACTATCTCTATTGGCATCACTGCCATCACGCACTGGAAAGTTATTTACTGTTTCAGCGTCGGAATTGACCACTGCCCCTCTTCCACAGGCTCGTCTTCCTCCTCCTCAATCTGTTCGCCAGACGACGCGTACCCACTGTCTTCCTCAATTTCATTCTGTAGAAAGCCAGCCAGCGCTGCATCTTCCTCCTCCTCCACTTGGAGCGCCTGCTCCGACAGCAGAGCCTCTTCTAAAACGTGGGGCCGTACACCCTGTTGTTCCTCTGGAGCAATTTGGGTCTTCCCCATATTTATTAAATCATGCACAAAATTTGCTAGTTCTTGTGGCGGTAATAGCAGTTAGAAATCCATTAGTGCGTAGGGGTTGGTTGGCGGGCTGGATTATCGATGTGATGCTTTCGTGATGGAGGCTGGCTGGCTGGCTGGCTGGTTGATTATTAAGATGCGGATTGGTAACGAGGTTGGCTGGCTGGATGATTGCGGTGATGCTTATTTTTCGTGACAGGCTGATTTGCTGGTTGGCTAGCTGTCTGGATTACTGAGGTGAGGTCCTCACGAATACCCGCGTCAGACTGGTGGACAGCAGGAGTGCTCTAGCCATCATTTTTTTAAACTTTGCAAATAACAGCAGAAAAGGCTGAACAAAATCTCTATATTACTCTTATTACGTCTTTTAAAACTTACCAAAGCTGCAGAAGAAGTCGAACAAAATCTCTATATCACTCTTATTACGTCTGGCGAACTCTCGAAAACTTTTTCCCACGATTTTTATCAAGAAAATATATTTTGTAGAAACTTGAGAGAGATTTCTTATTTCTGAAACTATGTTTAATTATATTATTGGTAATAATTATGTCTGGAGAACACTTAAAATTTCTTTTCTCACGATATTTAGCAAGCAATTATATTTGTAGAATCTTGAGATAGGTATGGACTTGTTTCATTATTTATTTAGATAATAATTTTATAAATTAATTAAAAGTTTATATAAATACTATATGTGACGTTTAACAACATTCTGGTGAATAAAGGAACATTTTAAAGAATTATATTTCGTAAACTTATGATTCGATGTTTATGAATCGATACTTTTTAAAAGTTAATTTCTTAAAAAATTAGGCAAAAAGTTAATATAAATGCAAATCAATCCTGCGCGCATAAGCAGGCAAACATATGAACTAGTAGGTATAATAAAAGCTACAAAAAATAGAATGATAACCACTGCATTAGGACTATCCCCCTAACACACGTTAAGCTACACCTACTTTCTGCAGAGCATCTTAAACGCTTTTCGTTGGTCGTTTGTTATCATAAGTGCAACAAATGAGGTGTCACCGCTTTTGTGATAAGTAGTCCGTCATAATGGTGTACTCACCAATCGACATATTGATCTACTTATGAGCCATCATAATGGCTATTATATATATGAGGCGTTTCACGTCAGCTCTCCAAGCGCGGCACGCGAGCGCCGAATCATGCGGTTTTCAGCTTGTGTTTGGAGGACTAAAATTACCTAAATAAAATAACGACCAAGTGATTTCAACGTATTTTTTTCTCAGCTTTCCAATGGTGTTCCATTTTATTTATACAATCTTCATAATTTTCTAAGGGTGAATCACTATCCTTTGTCAAATGTTTCAAATTTATTGCGTCTAGCATAAGTTTCACATTTTCATGATGTACGCATACACACACATTATGTGTACCACTAGTTCCAGCCAGCACACAGAGTGGTGGTTTTAATTGCGTGGACTTCGTGTAACCTATCTTAACAGCACGATATTCATTTTTAAATAAAATATAAACTTCATTCAAATTGCCGAGATCCTAAAAGATTTTTCCAGTTTCTTATAATATTCATATTAATAGAGGGAAACAATTATTAATTTTACAAATTATAAAGGAAAAAAGCATTTGTATAAATAAAAAATGAAAATACGTAAGTGTGAAAAGAGAGAGAGTTTGTACACTGATAGGTGTATTGGCAGAGTATTGGTGCGATTTAACATAGGAATTAATGATTTGATGAATTTGCGATATTATACTTTTTTAGTAACTGTAGTACACTCTTCTTATTTCCGGTATTTTTAAATTACACAGATTAATTAATACCTTTATCAATGTATTGATCAGTCTAATCAATTATGATCAGTACTCGTGATAACATAGTTTTTCATAGTTACATCACGCCCTACTTATAAACCGTGTTTGTAAGTTTCAGAGACCAATCACTTTGATTATCGATTCGGTATCGGTACAGAAATATATCGAAAAGTTACGTTCAGATGAATTCACGGTATTATCCATTTTTATAGGGTACCACACTTTCTTTTAAATGAAAATGTTTTGGAACCTTATTATACAATCGATAACGTTATCAATACATTGATCAGTAAAATCGATTGTTACATCAGCTCGTGGTATTATAGTTTTTTACAGCCTGTTGCACCCCTCAAACATTCCACATATTTATAAATTTCGGAAACAATTATTTTTGTTATTGATTAGGTATTAGTAAGGTATTGTACTTTATTGTTTGGCACAACACCCTCTTCTTAGTGACGATGTTTTGAAAGTTTATAGTCTAATTTATTTCATTATTAATACATGGATCGAACCAATCGATGATCGTACTAACTCGTAACACCATAGTTTTACTACATAATATGCGGCTCTACGTATTGTATTTTATAACTTGGCCATCAGGTGGTATTTTATGTAATTTGGAGGGTTTAAAAAATTTTTACGATAACTTCTCATGATAATATACTAAGATGTGATTATGCTTAAATATTCTTGAAAATCCAAGAACGTGTCTATTACTTAAAATTTAACAACGTTGCTCTGCATACTTTTACCCCACTTTTCGAAAATGTCTATAGTTTCAAACTTTTTGGCGTTTATATAAGGCCTCTTAAACGCCGTTCGTACCACAGTTTATGGTTCGAGAGTTGTTTGTGGTTCGAAAAACTATCAAAGACTAGTTGGACCCATTAAAGTATATTTCAAGCGATCAATCATACTTATATTATACGCGAAGGTGTGTTCTTCTTAAAATATTAACTCATTAATGCCCATGCCTATCCTGGGATATCTAGAGCAAAACTAGCTTTCGGATGTAGGACAAGGCCTCAAAATAAGTAAAAAACCAACAAAAAATTTGTTTACAATTTGTTTAAACAATTATTGTTTCTGGAAAAAGGCCAAACCCTGCCTGTGCCCATGCCCAAACCAGGAGGTTTTTGGTAAAACTAAGTATTGGAAATAGGGCAGAACCAAAAATAAACGAAAAGTACCGAAAAAACAAACCAATTTGCAATTTGTTCAAAAAAATTGTTTAAACAAATTATTGCAAAATTATTTTTTTGGAAATCTGGTAGCGGGAATCGATTGTCTGGGAAAATTCAGTAGAGAATAACTATATATTTTGCATAGTTTTTCAAATACTTTCGATGCAATAAGCTTGAAAAACAGTAAAAAAACCGCTGCCAATACGTTGGCACTTACAATTAGCTTCCTCAAACTTTATATATTATTCCATTATTATTTCGTCAGTATAAATTAAAATAAATTATATTACCAATATATTAGACATCTTCATCGCATAATTGTTACTCCGGTTATAGTATAACCAAGACAACGCCACTTTCTACTAAAATATTTTTCATCAAAAGCAAATAAAGGAATGCACTTGAAAATTTAACCCATTATTGTATTAATTGAGTTCAACAAGTAGTTTAAATTTCAAGCCAATTAATAAAGTATGCTTTGAGAGAAAAGTATTCAAAAATTTTACAGAAAAATATTTAACCTCCAATATCTTATTTCGTAACAGTGAGATATTTCTACGCAACGAACTCAGCCGGTAGGTATAAAAAAACTATGTTCGTACGAATTTCAAGTCGATCGGATAATTTTTACTCCAATTATCGTGCGACAAAGAAATAACTAGTTTTTTCTAAAATATTTCTTTCTAGAAAAAAAATGAAGGAAATCTCTTAAAAGTTGAACTCAATCCTGTACTAATAGAGTTTAATAAGTGGTTAAAATTTCAAGTCAATTAATAAAGAATTCTTTGAGAAAATATTTTTGCGTAATAGTCAGATATTTCTAGGCAACGAACTCATCCGGTAGATATAAAAAACTATGTCCGTGCCAAATTTGAAGTCGATCGGATAATTTTTGCTCCAGTTATCGTGCGACATCGACAATGCCATTTTTTCCAAAATATTTTATTTCTCAAGAAGAAATTGAAATAATCTCTTAAACATTTAACCTAATATTTCTTAAAATGAGATCAATTAGTGGTTTAAATTTCAAATCGATTGATCATTTAGTTTCTGAGAAAATAATTTATGAATTTTAGGAACATTTTTCTTAATAACAAATGAAATACGAACAATAACCTAAATGTTAAAAAACTGAAGTCTAGGTAATTGAAAGATCTTTCAAGAACAATTTAGACTGATAAATAATTTTGGCTCCTACATATGTTAAAATCAAAAAACGAAAAATACAAAATCGTTTTTTGGTTATAAAAAAAAAGAAAATCGATAGAATATTAAATACGTCAGGGTGTAGAGTTTTTTCGCGAGATGAACAAAATAAGCATTAAATGGCGAAGATCGATGGTTTGGTTCCCGAGATATAGAAAGTTTACATACACACACACACAGATACATACAGACAGGAAAAAAATTTTCTCAAAATTGAAAATTTTCAACACATTTCATCTTAAAAAATCATTTGAAGACTTCTTTATCTCAAAAATTTTTTTTTACTGTTACAAAGCTTCCTATTAGAGGAAGCAATAGCAAAATTTACTTTAATACAAAGTCTTTTGATGTTTGTGCAAAAACCATTAACTTTTCGTAAAATGACGAAGCTATGGATTTCTACATAATTTTTTCCGTAGAATCGATTGCCGCTGTCAGTTTTTCAAAAACCCATTTGTTATTAATTTGTTTCAACAATAATTGTTTAAACAAATTGCAAAATAAATGTTGTTGGTTTTTTACTTATTTTGAGGCCTTCTCCTACATCCAATAGCAACTTTTGCTCTAGATATCCCAGGATAGGTATGGACATTAATGGGTTAAGATCGTTCCAAATTGTATAATAACTTATTAAACGGTCCATTTCGTTAATAAAAATTTTATGTAAATAATATTTTAAATAATCTTATAATTTTGTAGTTAGTGATTGAAGAAATTTTCAAAACTAGAATCGATTCGTGTTGAGAATTAATAAAAATTTTTATTGCTATTTATCATATCGCAATTGCGAGGCATAGCATTATACAGACATTTTGTGACAAGCAGTGGTGTAAAAATTTGAAAACTCTATCAGAAAAATCACTGATTACAAAACTACGGTTTATTATTAGTCCTTGCCAATTACGGACAATTTTATATATTTACAAACGAGTTGTTTTAAATAATCATAAGAAATCATTCTACATACTTGCTGAACACCTCAAATCACGAAATTTACACAATTCAACATTTACTGCTGATATAATACGACAATATAATATATTTATACGTAAGTAAACTATCTATTAATATTATTTATTTTAAAATAACTTTAAAGTAATCTGTTTTAAAATTTCAGAGAACTTGATAGGTTTTATAATAACGATGATGGAGACGATGTTCTATTTGAGAATATTATATATGGTAAGATAAATGATAAATTGTTTATATTTCCGTACGATAACCACTTCAGACAGGTATTATTTAATAATATTATTTTCAGAAAATAAAAATAATGAGACAGAGGCTGAACCAGAAAATCAAAATTATATTGGTGAACTACCGCCTCTGTCATCCTACTCACTAGATACTATGAGTGTTATTGAGAGAACAACATTTTTAGAATGGTACAACGATCAGAAAAGACATGGTGATATTTTTGATTTTCAGAAAGAAATTTTGAAATATTGTAAACAAGATGTTGATATTTTAAGACTAGCATATTTAGCTTTTCGTGAAACTTTTCTAAATTGTTCAAAGTTGACCCTTTTACTGAGGCTGCAACAATTGCATCGTCTTGTTTGCGTGTATATAGAAAAAAATTTCTAAGACCAAATTCTATTAGTATTATACCTCAAGGTGGGTATAGCCGAGCGAATAATCAATCACTGTAAGCATTGTTAGGGTTAAAATGGATGGAAAAAGTTATGAATTGTGAAATTCAACATGCCGATCGTTTTCATGAAAAGCGCCTTCCAGAGGGTCGAATAGTTGATGGTTTTTTCGCTACTAACCAAAATAACACTCATAGTAAAGGTGTAGTAAATATTTCAATTTCATGGTTGTTGTTGGCTTGGTATTCCACGATTTTATCGAATTAATAGAGACACGCGACTGGTAGTGGGTAATGAAATGATGGATGATAGGTGTTGGGGATTTTTCAACGAGTATGCGGGCCTGAAAAGAACGAGAAATCAGAACAAAGGCGTATTTGGAAATTATTTATTTATTCTCACATTAAAGCTACATGGGCTGATACATAAGGAGCACGTTTTCACAAAAAAACCTTGACGGTGACTTAACTGGTCGTCGTCCGCAGACAGACTGATTTCTTCTCGCGCTCCCGGCGCATTGCCACGTGATCCAATCCAAAAGACTCCCGCGCCACCTGGCCGTTTCGCCTCGGAATCTTGCCGAGGGAAAATCCACAAGCGCGGGAGGTGGTCGTATCTCTGAAAACAAAAGATGCCGCTCTCGGCCAAGACATCCCGCCCGCCTAGTTCAAAAAACTAACCAAGTTGGGACGAAGACGACTGAAACAAAAAAAAAAGTGTTAAGGGGAACATGAAAGAAAAGAAACAATATTGGGTTGGCAGGAGCCGCCCGCCATGGGCTCAGGCCGATGGAAGGATTGACAGTTTGGTGATGGGTCTGAGGTATTCTCCAGATGCGGTTCGAACACTTGCGGCTCTCACAAGCCCATCCGATCCTGGATGAAAGGAGACAACTCGTCCCAGAGGCCAGCGATTCCTGAGAAGAAGGGATATGTCGAGAATCAAGACAAGATTGGTCTCCTGGAGATTGACTGCTCGCCGCGTCCACTTGCTCCTTTGTTGGAGCGTGTTTAGGTACTCCCTCCACTATCTAAGCGAAAACTGATGATACATTGCCTGTACCAATCGCCAGTGGTCCAGATGATTGAGTACAGAACCTGGCTCACATGGTTCCGGGATGGATAAAAGGGACGAACCAGTCAAAAGATATCCGGGATTTAGGATCTCGCTATCCTCGGAACTGCCTGACAGTGGGGTGAGTGGACGGGAGTTGAGGGCGCCTTCCACTTGGACAATGAATGTGTTGAATTCTTTGTAGGTCAGCATTTGTGTTTCAATTACCCGTTTGAGGTGTGACTTTGCACTTTTAACCGCCGCCTCCTACAGTCCATCGAAGTGCGGGGCTGAAGGAGGTATAAACCTCCACTGAATCCTGGAATTGGCGAGAGTGTTGGCAACATCAGGCCATTGAATTGATGCCTCACGGAATATCGACCGCAGAGCGGTATCTGCACCACGAGTGGTCGCGTTGTCGCTCCAAAATTGATGAGGCATGTCTTGTCGCCCTAAGAAACGTCTTACAGCTGCCAGAAAGGATTCCGTGGTCAGGTCACCTACGACCTCCAAGTGGACAGCCTTCGTAGATAGACACACGAAGATGGCGAGGTAGCCATTCGAAGATTTAACGCCTCGCCCTTAGTTGGCTTTATTTGAAATGGGTCGGCGTAGTCCAAGCCAGTTCTAGCAAATGGGCGTGCACGAGTCACTCGCTCCGCAGGCAGGTTGCCCATCAGTTGAACCGATGGCCGAGCATGGGATCTGGCACATCTAAGACAGTGACGAAAGAGCGCCTTCGTTCTCTGCCGCCCGCCAATGATCCAAGCTCGCTTGATTACCTGAGCATAGGTCAGGGCCTGGCCACCATGTAAGCAAGACAGGTGAGCCCATTCGATCACAAGTGTAGACAAATGGCATTGCCGTGGTAGGATTACAGGATGACGCTCGGCGTAGGGTACCCCAGATTCTTGTAACCGACCGCCAACCCTCAGAATGCCACACTCATTGAGAAAAGATGTCAGCTTCCGCAAAGGGCTGGTCTTCCCAATAGTGGTATGAGCCTCTAGACAGCGGATCTCCTCTATAAAGTAGGTTCGCTGAACCCAGTAGACGCCTCGAAGCACGTGTTGCACAATAGATGCAAGACATGTCCTTCGGATACCTGAAGAGTTAATTTCTGTGAGATCCTTTAAAATGATTGAGGTTGGTTATTGCGGCCTCTCCCCCATCGCAGGTGAGTACATCCAAGTTGGCCCACTCTACCATAAACTTGACTCCTTTAACTCAGCAGGAAGCATGCCTCTTGATACGATGTCTGCTGGGTTTTGGTCCGAACGGACATGATGCCATGCCACATTGAGAAGTGTTCGTTGGATTTCGGCCACTCTATTGAGTGGCCGAAAGCAACAACGACTTCCCAGCGCGATGGATCTGATTTGAGCCATGCCAAGACGATCTTGGAGTCTGTCCAAGCATGAGCTGCTGTCGGGGAGACGTCCACAAGTTTGTCGGTCACATGTCGAAGTAGTTTGGCGAGGAGAGTTGCTGCGCATAGCTTCAAACGTGGAATGGTAACAGTCTTGAGAGAGGCGACCTTTGTCTTGGCTACTAGTAGCCAGGACATTCCAACGCAGCGTGATGCCGCAGGGATTACCGCATAAACTACAGCAGCAAAGGTATACTGGCTCGCATACGTAAAACCGTGAATTTGTAGTACTCCTGTGGGCTCTGTGCCCAACCATCTTGGGATCCGGATCTCACATCTCCTCGGGAGTGTTTCCAAGAACGGGCTCCATTTGGTATCGATGGAAAACGGAAGTTTCTCGTCCCAGTGAAGATTGCTCTTCCACAGCTCTTGAAGTAACATTTTGGCCACAATTATTGTGGGGCTGAGCCAACCAACAGGGTCAAAGGGTCTCGCTATAGTGGCCAGGACCTGTTGCTTCGTGCTGACGGTGCTGATGTGGATTGCAGGGCATCGAAAACGGAAAGTGTCGTCAATTGGAACCCAGGAAATCCCCATTGCCGTGAGTCCAGATTAGGTCGCCAGTTTCGAAGTCGTGCCACTCTGGACGGAGACGATCCGATGGCATGACGTCGTTGATTAGCCGAGAATGATTCGAGATCCACTTTCCCAACGGGAAGCATCCAGCATCTAGCACTGCAGTGAGTTCATTTCTGAGTTCTACTGCCTCTTCAATTGCGATGCTCCAGTTAAGATGTCGTCCACATAGGTATCTTATAGAAGGACATCGCTGCCTTAGAAAATCGAGAACCCTCGTGGCGAGTCAACTGAGCCAGGGTGTGTAAAGCCAAGTATGGGGCCCTGTTCATTCCATACGTGAACGTTAGCAGCCTATAATGTTTTGGCTCAGGGTTGTCAGACGGTTGCCATAGAATCCTCTGAAGATCCGTGTTCTCTGGTCTGATTAGAATTTGGCGATACATCATCTTGATATCCGCAGAAAAGGCGACCTTGTGCCTGCGCCATCTCAGAATGACGGACGACTAATCAGTCCGTAAAGACCGACCTGGTAGTAGAAACTTGTTTAGAGCCTCCCACCAGGAGGATGGCGGGAGGCGTCAAAAACGACTCGCAGCTTCTTTCCACGGTCAGAAATTTGTCACACCATGGTGTGGGATGTAGACGGTCTATCCTTACGAACAACTTGTGCCCTTAGCCAGGTATTCCATATGCCCGTGACTCTCATACTATCTCATGAAGGCCTCGTATTGATCTTTGAACGGATTGTCCTTGAACATACTTCTTCGAACGACGTCCAAGGATGGCCGGGCGATCGACAGTGTGTTTTCCAGTTTTCCAAGTGACATGGTGGACCACCGTGGAAGGGGAAAGCTGTAACGCCCAATGGGCAGACGACGATGCTCCGAAGCGAATAAGCTTTCGCACATCCCGTCTTCTACCGAGGGGATCGGCGCAGCGGGGATTTCTTCAAGCTCCCAAAACCTTCTAAGCTCTTTCGAGAGGGAGACAATGTTTCCAACCATCGAGAAATAGAAAACTCTCGAAGAGACCAAGCTTTCTCCGAGTCGAGGTCGGACTGAGCCGAAGAGCACCCAGCCTAAAGATGTTCTCTGGGCTACTGGTTCGTTTGACCAACCATGACGGACACCTTTCAATATCAGTTCGCCGTAAATGTCCGTTCTCAGGATCATGTCGATTCTCTCGGCATGGTCGAACTCAGGGTTAGCGAGTATCAAGCGGTCAAGATGCTCCCAATTGTCACGTTGTATGTAGGTAGGTGGAAGGGTGATATTGATGTTTCGAAGAAGTAAAGCTGATACATTGAAGGAGAATCTAGTAGTAATCAAGTTAAGTGAGGTGCGTTTGGTGGCTAGTCCAGATTGCTGATCTCCAACACCAGTGATGATGGCGTTCGCATCCCACATGGGAATTTCTGCTCTCTGAACCCAGGGAAACTCTGATATACTGGTCTCGGATGCTGCATCTAGAAGACTTCGTGCAGTAAGAGTTCGTCCAGGAGCAACCTCTATCCGGACGAGAGCCGTGGACAACAACGACAGTCTTTGTGGGTTGGTTTCCTTTTCCAAACCGACAGACGAGGAGCTTGGTGCGTCAGAACATGCTCTTTTCCTTATTTGGCCATTATCAGATCTAGGAGCACTCTTCTTCGCTGTGAGTGACCGATGGAGAATGGTATGATGGCTTTGACGACACTCGCGACAAGACTCATGAGAGGGACTTTGTGTCTGCTGATGGCCCGCCCGAAGACAGTTATAACAATAACGAAGCCGTCGGACAGCACCCAGGATATCGGTGGAGGGCCTGGTACAACGATGTAGAGAATGATTACCACTGCACACAGGACAGTGTCGTTGACTTCCCAAGGTGGCGAGACTATGGGACGTCTTTCTTGAATGCTGCCCAGGATGTTGAGAGCCCTTGCCCATGTCCACAGTTGAAGAGGACTGCAGTGCTCTGATTCGACTGCTCATGAAAGCCCTTAAAGAATCAAATTTGGGAAAGTCCTCAGAGGAGCTTATGCTATTTTCCCAGTCCTTTCTTGTGGGTGCATCCAAGCCACTAGTTGCAAAGAACACCATCCAGGCATCCTACTCCTCTGCGGCATTCGTAGGGATGGCAGAGACACCTGGGTCCTCACGATTCTATCAGGGAGTGACTGGAGACCCTCTGGGCTCTCTGTTTTTAAGGCAGTAGTTTGAACAAGTATCTTCATGTGATGTACTAGCAACCGTTTGTGCTCGTACCGCTGAAGTAGCAGGCCCCAAGCCACCTTATAGTTGACACCAATCAGTGCCAAACCATCTAAGGCTGCTTTCGCCTTTCCCAGAACCGACACTTTGAGGTAATGGAGTCTTTGGACGTCTGACAAAGATAGATGCAAGTGTACCATCGATCGGAAGATGTCACGTAAAGACTCCCAGTCGTGGATGAAACCTGAAAATTGAGGCAACTGAATTTTCGGTAGTTGGATCGAGATGGGTAAGACTTGACATTGCCCCTGAGTATTCTCAAAGGCAGGAGGTAGAGCCAGCATTCTTTGCTCATCGTAGAGAAAACCCAATGCGCTGGTATACTGTAACTCGACAACTGCCAGGAAATCCTCTGTGAAATAATCATCCTGTGTCAGAGCTACGTCTTCAAACAAGACAGCGTGGGCTTCTTGAAAATGGCGCCAATAGTCACTCAGTAAATCAATGCGACTGCTCAGGAATTCCTGAGTGAATCGTTCACGTCCTTCCTTCAAGGTATTCGCCTTGAAGATGGTGATCCGCGAGCTAAGGGCGCGTTGCCTTCCGATGCCTTCCATTTCAAGCGAGTCGAACTGACGATTTCTTCCAGAACAGAGCTAAGGGAACTTCCAAACTTCATCTGGTTTTCTAGGGCGTGCCGCAGCAACCGACGCAAAGCGTGCCGAAGCAGCAGCTTGCTGGTGGTAGATTCTCTGCGATTCACGAGGCGTTCCGCAGCAGCAACCTTGACTCGCAGAATTGGTGGGCAGCCAATGTAAAGCGTGCCGAAGCAGCAGTTTGCTAGTGTCGGATTTTCTGCGATTCACGAGGCCTGCCGCAGCACCAGCCTTGACTCGCAGAGGGGGTGAGCAACCGATGTAAAGCGTGCCGAAGCAGCAGCTTGCTGGTGTCGGATTCTCTGCGATTCACGAGGCGTGCCGCAGCAGCAGCCTTGACTCGCAGAGTTGGTGTACGATGCGTAGAACTCACGTGTCGGCGGACTTCCTAGAGCATTGTGCTATTGATAATTTCCAGACGGTCAAATGGAGAGGATATTTCCTTGTGGAGCTTGATCATCGTAGAACGTCACTTCCAACACGGTACACAGAAATCACAATACACATTCACGTACACACGCCCTTCCTTTCGTCTCGTTTCTCGACCCCGATCCGGCTCGACGGACCAAATGTTGGGGATTTTTCAACGATTATGCGGGCAGGAAAGAACGAGAAATCAGAACAAAGGCGTATTCGGAAAATGTGTATTTATTCTCACATTAAAGCCACATGGGCTGATACATAAGGCGCACATTCCCACAAAAGAACCTTGACGGTGACTTGACTGGTCGTTGTCCGCAGACAGACTGATTACTTCGCGCTCGGCCTTCCCGCGCTCCCGGCGCCTTGCCACGTGGTCCAGTCCAAAAAACTCCCGCGCCACCTGGCCGTTTCGCCTCGGAATCTTGTCTCGAGAAAACCCACAAGCGCGAGAGGCGGCAGTGCCTCTGTAAACAAAAGAAGCCGCTCTCGGCCAAGACAATCGGTATGAAAGAACTTGCAAAATTTCTGAAAAAATTTGATTGCATAATTATTATCTTATAGAAAAATGAGAGTGTGAATATGAAAAAGAGTGTTTGGAAAATGAGAGCATGAATCCATTTTTACAAGAGTCTAAACTTAGAATGCACGAACCCTTAAACCCTAGACATGCTTTCTTTGGTGGTAGAAATGGTAATACAGCTAAAGTTTATGTCGTACAGGCCAACCAAAATATTAAATACATTGATGTTTGCTCCCTTTATCCATACATATGTAAACGGGGTAAATAGAGATGGTCCTATTAAGTGTGAAATATTACCACAGCGTAATTTATACCACCCCGTTTTACCTGTAAAAATGTATGGGAAATTAATTTTTCCATTATGTTGGAAATGTGTCGAAGATAGAGTGCAAGAAGATTGTATGCATGAAAATGAATAAGACCGAGTATTTGGCGATTCGTGGGTATCTGAAGAAGTAAAAGAAGAAGAAACCGCTGCCAATCCACTGGCACTTAGCTTCCTCAAACTTTATATATTATTCCATTATTATTTTGTCAGAATAAATTAAAATAAATTTTATTCCCAATATATTTTTATATAACAAAAAAAAATATCTTTAAATGTCTAATTTTTAATTACACTTTATTGCATCTATAATAATAAAGAAATCGTCAATATACGTAACATTTTTAGCTTATTACAGTGGAACGTAACAGAGTCAAAATTTACAATTTCTTTTTCTTTTTTCTTCTTTTCATTATTATTTAAATGAAAGAAAGACCTCTATTTCTCAAATTCTGTTATTTTTGTGATACTCAAATTCAAATCATCTCAACTTTTATTCACTTTTTCTACATCTTAAAATCGCAATTAAATCTATATAACTTTATCTTTTATTCTTATTTAAAAAAAAAAAAATTAATGTCATACTCTTGAAATAAATGTTGTAATTATCAAAAATATTTTATTTTGTTATTTTGTTAAAAACATTCATTTTTAAAAAGCCATAATCTTTCAAGAAATTAATTTTTTTTAATTCCCGAGATATAGAAAGTTTACACACACACACACACACACACACACACACACACACACACACACACACACACACA
>JAYJLV010059956.1:0-17726 GCA_036873485.1 Torymus texanus
TTTTTGAGTGATTTTGGTAGAATCCGCAAAACATATCGACATTCTAGAATTACGTCGGTATATCACATGGCGTTAAATAAGTTTTAGTCACAAGATGAAAATATAACATTATAAGAAATAATTGAAAATTTTCCTTTTATAGCTTGCAAGAGTTATTCAGCCACATGTCCATACTGGTATTTGATTTGTTCTACTTACATCGTCTGTTTGATTTAGTTGAAATTTTAACGGGCACTTTACTGAAGATAAGATGACTTACTTACATTTTTAAATCTAGAATGATCGTAAATTTTTCGAATTAAAAAAAAATGAAGAAAATTATTTTTCTCCACAACTCGAGAAGCTCGAGGAAGCTTTGGAAAATATTTGCTCGGATCCGCGGAAATCCTTTCGCTCGCAAATCGCAAATAAATCATCCCGCTCCCGGCACAGACCGCGCGGCACCTAGTGCCGTACGATCTGACAAAAAGTCAATCGTCACGCCCCGACAACAGCAACACGCGCGCAAAGTTTCCAAAACCGATGGGCATCCAGCGGCAGCATACACCAGCAGCATAGACCAGCAGCAGCAGCAGCAGTTCCCTCCCCGCGGCTACTGTGTGTACATAGTGGGGAGCGCCTGTATAGAGAGTACAGAGCTAGATAAAAGGAGAGAGGCGCTAGGCTTGCGCACGTGGAAGGAGAGCCCGACGGCTGCTATCCCCATATATCGGCACTCGCGCCGTGTGCTGTGTACACGAGCGAGTGAGCGAACGAGCGAGCGAGAAGGAGCGGAGGAGGTGGGGTATACGCGAGCGTGTGCGCCAGCTCGAACCGGGGGAACATCGTCGGCCAGTCAGCCTGAAAACACCGCGCCGTCGAGAGACACAGCCGCGAGAGACGGACCTGTCGCGAGTTTTCCCCGCCTCGCCTGTCTCTATACACACGCGCATATATATCTATATATATATATCTGTATATTCACCGGCAGACGAGTCCCTTACACGCACGCGCGCGCGCGGAAAGGGAGCTTCCAAGCTCGGCGCGGTCGTGCTTCTTGTGCAAGTGTGTGATCGTGTGTGTGTTGCTGCGACTTGGTTTTTGCATTCGCGAGTGACTAGCAAGGTAGATGTACACATATCGACGAGGAGCTGCGTAACGACGACACTAGACAGGACGAGCGGAAAGGCGACGGGGCTGGATGTGTGTGAGTAGGCAGAGAGTTGCACCAGTGCTCAGAGCCATTGTTTGCCCAGTGTTTTTGCACGATCAAGTGGATCCTTCGAGCGCTCTTATTGTCTTCGGGGAAGTGCTTATTGCGAGTGTACTAGTTCGGAGAGTGCTTTTCAGAAGCCGAGTAATTGATGCCTTTTTCGAAGTGCATGGGAGCTCGACTAATGGAGGAATGGGACGAGCAGGACAGGCTGACGCGCGCGCGCAAATGAGAGAGAGAGAGAGAGAGAGAGAGAGAGAGAATGCAATACTGCGCGAGGCAGGCAAGGATGAAAAAGCTCGCGGGAGAGGCGCGATTTCAAAAGTCCGCGTATACCTGCGACTTTCTAAAACAAGTGTCATGTGATCAGGCGCGTGCGCGAGCGAGCGAGTCAAGTGACTATACTATGGTCGTTTCGTTTAGAAAATCGCACACACACGGCTCACTGCGAGAGAGAGAGAGAGAGAGAGAGAGAGAGAGAGAGAGAGAGAGAGACGGCTTATTTATTATGCGCTCGCACCGCTGCGGCTGCTGCTTGCCGCACGTATTCCGCGTAATGGAGGATCGATTTTGTATACGCGGGCACTCGTAGCGGTAAAAAGCCGTAGATGTGCACTAAAGCGTTTTTGCGCGATAGCCTTTATCGCGACGCGTTCGACGAGCGAAATTTGCTTGCATTACCGTCTTCAGCTAACAGCATTGTGACGAATTAGCATTGATTTTTGGTCGCGGCAGGAGGAACACGCGTCAGTTGTGCCTCGTGACGATTATGCACGCGAAAACCGCGCATTCGAAAATAGCGGGTGATTTTGAGCGACGCAGGCCGATAGTCGTTTTCAGTCATGTGTCACATAAGTATGCGCCAAGGTTATATAATTTTAAAACGTGGAAAATTTTACGCGACTATATGTACACGTACAATTATTAACAGGCTATAAGATCAGCAATATTTTCGGCTGACCTAATTCGTATTTAGCAGCGCGTACTAGCAACAAACATCCGTTACCGATAATTATAATTTTCGAAGAAACCATTTTTTAATTACCGCCACAAAGAGCCAACAATTTATTTATAAATGTATGTCTTATATAAAAAAATACTTCGGCAATGTTTTCCTTTTTCAGCATACATGACACGGTAAAATCGGTTGCCGTTCTTCTCACGGAAAAAAAAACCGGCAATCCGGATCTCGAGAGTTTTATCCTCCCGATATTAATGGAGTGTCTGAAGTTTCTCGAAATGTTTATTTCTGGATATTTATTGTAAAGGGAAAAGTTGTCGGAATGACAGCGTTTACAATTCTTATCACATTTACATAATATTTGTAAAAAAGGAAAAACGTATATCGATAAGAAGACGTTTCGACTGCACGTCGCAGCAGTAGGTATTTTCGTATGCTCGCAAAGTGTACGCCTGGAAGTTGTCCGAAAAGAAGGCGAGCGCTTGCCGAATTAGCATCTGCAAGCAAGCAAGCACGATTCTCCGGAGAGTAACGGCACTCGACAACAATCAGCCGAAGCCCTTGCGAGACGACGCGTCGCTGAAAATCGATTGCAAAATGCTTCCTTCCAGAAATAGCTAGAAATAAGGCTGGCTCTCGCGACAGCGCCGAAGGGGAAACGCGCATAAAAAAGCGAGAGAAAAAGCCAAAGAGAGCGAAAGCAGCCTCTGGGCCACGGGCGCAGGGGCAGACAGAAAGAAAGAAAACGCGCGCGAGAGCTCGGCGACTCGGCGAGTGTCTGCAAAAGTCCGGGCGAAGTAAATGAAAAAGCCGATATTCGCGCGAGTGTATGCAGTGAAAGTGTCGTTCGCCGTGTAATCCTCTACACGTATACGCGATATCTGGGCGCGACTGAAAGCCGCGGGATGTCATCCGGCGCGATGTAGGCTGCAGGAGCGACTCGCGCAGCACTCAGGGTCAGCTGTCGGAGCTCGAGAGTTACGCGCATCACGAGTACTCAAGTGCGCGCGCGTGCACACGCCTCCTTTCTCTGCTCGCCGCGCGCGGCGCGTAAGTAACGCAGGCGCGCTGGAATTAGACTGAGTAAATTGTTTGCTCGCGAGCAACAGCGCTGCTGTGGCTCCAAAGAGGCCTTTGATGTCCGAGAGACAGTCCTTACTTTTCGGCCTCTGACACTCTTTGCCGTCCGCGTCCTTCCACCTTTTGCTAATATAAACCTTCATCATTTAGAGTGCGCCTGCCTTTGTTTTTTCCTATATTACTTGCCACTTGTAGCGTCTACGTCTAACGGCGAATGAAAACGTCGATGTTTATGGGTTTTGGAAGTTGAGAAACTGCGAGGCACGCAACCTTTTAACGACACGTATTGCTCTTTCCACTCTATCACGTGGTGCTATTAGCATATAAATTCTCGCGCATCTGTCATACAACGCGTTGACATTAAATTTTTAAGTTATCTTAGTACTAGTAGGTTGCACAGCTGTAAAGACAATCTCGTAATCTAATTATTTTGAAAGATTCCAGTTCGCTTTTGTTCATGCTAATTTTTTTTATAGCTCTTTCATCAGACTTTTTAAAGAGTTCAACATTTTGCGTTATTTCACAACTCTTACTGGTCTGCCCACTCGAAGCGGTACTTTTCCGTGATAATAATTATTTACAAGAAATACTTGTAATCTTTGGAAAAATACAAATAATCAATTGTGTTTTTCCGTGAGAGTATTTTTCATACTGACTGCTAGTTCATTGAACAAAATCATAAAATCTTATTGATTCCGTGACTAAATTTATATAAAAGGTCACTTGAGCACACAAAAGACTCATTTGGCATTGAATTGCAAAAAACTGGCCAGTGAGATAACTGTTTTTTACACGCAAAAAATATCCATCTACCTTATAGACATATTTAAGCCATTCTGCAGATATTATACCCGTGGATACGTGAACGCTATTGTTATAAAATAAAAAGCTAACTATATCAAAATCAAGTAATTACGTAACGCAATATCACGAAATGAAAATAGCATTGCCGTTCATTCTTGAGTGAGTAATGAGCACTGTTTAAATATCCATAATCATTGCAGTAAGAATAAAAAATATTATTACCATTGTTGGCTCTTACGTAAACCGTCATTTCGCAAGCAATATTAAATTAAAATGCAAGCCAGGAAAGAAAAATAATAATAAATTGCTTCTATACTTGACTCGAGGCGGCAAAAACCCACTGGTTATTCCCGACGACTCGCGTCAGTGAAGAGGCTCGTGTGTGGACAGAAAAGACCAAAAGTTCACCACGCCCGCGCCTCATAATGTCTCCTAAGCACGGCACTTACTCGCTATTTGTTTTGACTCGAGCGGGAAGAAGGAGAGGAGGAGGGAGCAGTAAGAGAGGTGTCGCAGGAAGCCAAATACGGCACACACCGCCATCGACGTCCGGAAGTCGTCGCGTACGCGATGATCCAGCCCCGACTTCCGGCGGGGTTCACTCGCACCGCGCGACAGCCGCTTCTCTAATTGACTCTCCCGACAGGCCGTAGCCCCCCTTTGTACTCACGCCTCCCCGAATTATTTTCGGCGATGCATCGCTTAGAAGACTCGCGTGTGCGTGCGTGGGCCGAAGCTCTCTTTTGTTCCGCGGTTAAAAGGACACTTCGGTGATGAGAGAGTGTGTGTGTGTATGTGTGTGTGTGTGTGTATGTGTGTGTGTGTGTGTATGTGTGTGTGTGTGTGTGTATATATATATAATACCGGAGTTGTGCGGTGGAGGTTGGGAAACGGCCGCGGGAGACAAAGTTTTTGCCCGATCGGAGCAGTCGATGTAATGGATTTTTTTTCTCGCTCCGCGCGTTACGAGGGATATGCGCGAGCAGCCGAGCCGTGTGTCAAGGCCATTTGTTTTATGACTGCGATAAGCTTTGCTGCCAGCAACTTGGACTCGCTACGTTTGTATGCAGATGCTAGTTGACATTGAAAGTTTCTTTCCTTTTTTTTTCAAGAAAAATAAGTCCTAAAACTGGGGTCGCGCCCTACCAAGCGTTCATCAAAATTGAAAAATGGTTCGATTATGCATTTTTCTGTATAAGTAATTTTTATTAGAATTTTATTTATACGTGTATTCGGATATTAGTCATCGCCTGTACAGTGAAGGTTGCATTAATGATTTAAGAAAAATAATCTATGCTTTTCGCACGTTAAAATAAGATAATAACCGGTGATGGAGATATTGAAAAAGCGTAATAAAAAGCACAATGCTTAGGACAATATTAGGAAAGTAACTTTCGCTGCGTGTATAAATAAACAAATAATGACATCTATTCGGCGTCGGAGCTCGCGCGCGCACACGCGTGCAGAAAGACTCACGAGATTAGCATTTATTGAAAGGAGAGTCGGCTATACTATTATGAATTTATTCGTCGAGGTAGATATATTCATCCCGGCAAAATTAGTTCCGTGAGAGCGTCGGGGCATTACGCGCGAAAAACGCAATTTCGCCACGAAAACGGCAACTTTCACAATGGCCGATAAAGTGACACTGCAATCGGGCGCATAAATAATCGCGCGAGGTTGTCGGCCGTTCCCCCTCGCACCCATTATTATTTGACTAGAGCGGGCAAAAAAAGAAAGTTTCTTTCCCCATGCAAATGGACGAGCAGACGAAAATCAGCTTGTCGTTGGTGGAAAAAGAGCGAGTAGCGCGCGCATATCCACGAAGACGATCGGCGTAATTCGAGTGTCGTTATAAGTACGTTTACGAGGCAGACACGACGAGGGCTTGTGGCGTGCACCAACGCCTACACTTATATACATTCGATATTCGACAGCCAATCTTTTGCGCAACGCTCTTTAGCATAGGGCTCGAGTAGTGCGAAAGTTTTTAGAAAGGAGCCCCAGCTGTTAAGCCCTCGGGGGAAAAATTCGTGACTATATCGGCAATTTCTGAAAGAGAAAACTGACATTTCGTGTTTCGCCTTTCGCATTTGAATTGGAAATCGGAATTGGAGGATGGTTCTTTTACTTTTGTGCGGCTTCTTGTGCAATCCGCTTCTTTCCCGACCTGCTTTTTCCCTTTGCAAATTCTACATTCCGTAATGTTTGCTAGCAAGAAAAAAACAGCCTAGCGAACACAAAAAACTTATTAATTTATACAACTTAAATTAAGAACAGCTAAACTTATATAAACAATGATTTAATAGTTTTGAGACTCATAATCTTTCGTGCTGCGGACATTCTCGTGTAGTAATAGTCGCGCTATGTATTTTCCGTGCGCGCCTCTATACTCCATCTGGAGCGAATAGGATATAAGGAGATAATATGGGCATTTCTATACGTGCGCCGAGTATATGCACCGTGAGAAAAGTTCCTTTCAAAATCCTCCCGTAGACTTTTGTAATTAAACTTTGTCGGTACCTTCCTTTACAATACTTTTCTCTCGCGAAACTCTCGCTCGCGCCATAAGTAACGCGTGAAAATCGATCAATTATCTCATTAAATCTCTGTGCGAACCACCTATATACATATATTTAAAGCTACGAAACGTGTGAGTCATTTAACGCTTTGAAAAGTTCGTAAAGCTGCAGATTTCTTGAGCCCACAAAAGCACTTGGCGCGTTCTAGAAAGCGTTTTGTTAAAACAATAAATGCTACACACGTGGACGACGATTCTCGCTTTTTTTTTGCGGAATAACGTATTCGCAAGGCAATACTGATTTCCACGAGTTTTATCGCCAGGTCGTGCGACATTGACGGTTGAAAAAAGCGCGAATGTGCTCAGGCTTTCGGATATCGCGTGCGCATTACTAATTATCGGACTAGAACCTCTATAGCGGGGGGAACCGTACATCCAGCGCGTGGCTTTCATGCGCGCGCGTTATCAGGCTGTGACACGTCTTCATACGTGTCCTCCGCGCTGACGCATTAGAAACTTCATTTTTTTCCTATGCTTGGGCTCGGCGCATAATGCGCGATTCTTTTCGCGCTACCGTCGAAAAGTGAAAAGCTGCGAACTGTGAGTAATGCTCTTTTGTGCGCTCTTCGCTTCGCCACTGATGCACTTTACTTGTACTTTGGCGTCTTTCAGCACTGTTCCGATAAGAAACTCTTTCACACGAGGTAACAAACTTTTCGTCATTGTTCTATGTTTATTGTATAAGTGGCCGTGCAAAAGACTTGTTTTGTATAATCGAAGTAATCCTTCACATTTTCATTTATTCGAAAAATAATGCATAATGAAAGTTAACTTTTTCTTTTAGATCAAATTAATAGTCATAATAAATCGAATTAACGTTTTGCCGATAAATATTAAAACCTGCCGCTAATATAATGATATAAAAATGCAAATAATCTCTCGTGTTAACTTTCTAGAAACTCTGAAATTGATTAATATTAGCAATATAATAATATAAATAGCCAAAGTATTACGAGGTGAAACTGTAACAATTATATCCCGCGAGAGGATTTGTAAGTAACCGTTAATTAATGTTGACTTGGCGGACGTTGATGGAAAAACGAATCACTCTATCAAAGTTTCTAATCTTTGTTAAAATGTAATGTAAATAAGTCTCGAAAGAAGAGAGCCGCCGATGCTATACTCACAAAAAAACAACTCGCATCCACGCAGCATCCAAAGTTAATCTCAGCAGCGTTCAAAGTTAAGAGAAAAGCAAAGAAAATCCTGCCAGGAGTATTAAGAAAAATAAGTCGTCGAAAGCCGGGCCCGATTAAGTGCGCACACAATTCGGAAAGAGAGACGGGCATACGTGCGTGTGTGTGTGTATATATATGCACGCGTGTGTTGACACTGAAAAGTGTGCGCACGCGGCTCACGAGTGAGAGAGAGAGAGAGAGAGGGAGAGAGAGAGAGAGAGTGAGAGAGGAGGGGGGGGAGTGGCGGCGGGTCGCGAAAGTTGCCGCAAGACACTGTATACGACGGCGGCCTTCCAACTCTCCGAGGAGGGAATATTCGCGGAACGCTCGCGAGGCTTTCATGCAGGCTCAGAGCCAGCAGCCGCGATTAGGTCTTAACGTCCTCTACTTGTCGTCGTGCGGAGGAGCAACGCACGCGTCTACACACACATGCACAGCTGTGCGCTTGTGTGCAGTGCATGAGAGACGCCGAGGCGCACACTTCTAAAAGCTTTCTCCGGATCACGAACTTTTACTTTTGCCGCCCGAGGCGAATTCACGTGCATTATACAACTTGACGCACGAGAGACTCGCGTCTATGTATGTACAAGCACCTCGAGCTTCATCTTGCTTCGAGATGCGGCCTTTAGCTCTTGTTTACATATCTATATAGATGTGATACGCAACTACGAAATTTGATTCGGCTCTTGCTTTTCGTTTCTCGATCAACTTCAGACTTATTGCTTCCTTGTAAGTGTAAAGAATATAAGTGAAAATGCCAGTTGTGTGTTTCTAGCAAATATTTAATGGTATACACATATTAAATGGAGTGGCTTCCTATTTTAATTGAAGGGAAAGTCGTCATAATTGAGTGATAATTCCACTACTCAATACCTTAATGTGACAATTTCCTCATTCCTAAGAGGACTTTTCATTTCAAAGAATTTCAACTGTTGACTTACTGTAACATGTGTTTTTCATTATAATTTATAAGAAGAAAGTTAATATGTATATTGTTTTCCTAAATACGATAATCATAGAAGATTGAATTTTCATTTTTAAAATTAGAATTTCAGTTATCTTTTTGACTTTCCTTTTTGAACATGATACACCCAGGTAAAAATGCCGTTCACCTGTCTACCCTCAGGGAAAGCGCGGTTAAAGTTCAGAATGAAGAACGAGTTCGTGCGGTATGACCGGTACGCATTCGATTATATGCTATTATATTGCAATGTTTCCTCGTCTCTAACCGGGTTTTCCTTAACTTTCCCTTCCAAGTAGATTATACTTTTGAATTCGGATTTTCAAACGGTATATAATAATATAGGTTATGCGGGCTGTCTTTTAAAATGTACAGGAACAAACTCGCATGTCGTCAGTACATAGAAGAAATTTACTTTTGAATGTCTCTTAATATTATTGAGTTATTTTTAAACTTCCAGCGAATTCCCGTTTAAAAAAAAGTTGTATCAGATTAACTTTCACTACAAGATGCTCTATTTTTGTTTTTGCTTCTTAACGAGTCGACCTACATTAGCATAGATATAAAATAACCAGGATGAAATCATACATAATATAAAAATAGATTCTTTTCTTTACCATTATGTAGTACTTAAAGATATGCCCGAGGTAGAAACGTGTTATTAGTAGTAGCGAGAATAACGTAATAATATCAAATTATCTTTTCGTTATATAATATATAGTAAAAATTCACTAATTTAAATATTCTGCCGAAATTTTTAGGAATTAAAACAGAATTGTACAAATTTGAACTTGTTAAAAGAAGTTCTCGAAAAGATATATGCAATGTCTCATTTAATTAAGAAAATTAAAACAACGAACATATTAAAGCATCAAAAGTAGGTAACTAAAATGTACGAAGATACATCAGCGTAAAAGTTTCGCAATTAAGATTTCATAATAATAGAGTTTCATACGCTGCGGGCTTACAGTAAATTCAAATTATGCAGAATGTGATATATGTATGTGAGAACTGAAATTAAACTAAACCATCAGCCGAATAGGCTAAAACACAAATATAATTTACGTTATTTTCTTCTTAGATTTACAAATTTAGACGAAAGATGTTGTGAAACGTAGCAAAATAAATAACCTTTGTAGCATCCCTGAATTAATAAGCCCAACGTAAAATGTTAATTATGCAATTTAAAAAAAAAAAGATAAAAACGAGAACGTCAGAACACTCTTTGTCAATTTCCTTAAAACTTTCTGTACCGTCTTTCTCTTCTCGATGTCATAATCTATACATTTTTATCGTACCTATACTTTGCATCAACTACTAGCATTAAAACTATACAGCCTTTTTATGGATATAATTTCGTGTGTAAAAATATGAGATCAAACCGCTTGCCTCATACGCATATTTATAAAACACATTTGGCTATTGAATTCATCCGCTATGGAAATAATTCTACTCTGGTAAAAATGTCTATCGAAAATAGACAGGAAAATAATAAATAGCTAGTGAAAATAACTAATTTCTGTAGTGATGAAATGATTTTTCCGGTCATACTCTCTATTTAATGGAGATAAGCTAACCTCAAAATGTTTTTACTAAATTTTCTCTGTAATCTGATCATGTATTTAAAAGCAAGTATTAAAAAAAGATAGCTAACCAAAACGTAAACACGAATTATTGGTATTGAATTTGTTTTTCGTACGGTTTCAAGGGATATAAACGAAAACAATGATTTTTCCGTTTGATTCTGTCTCTCTCACTCATCGCAATAATAGCAGGCCTCTTATTAGCCATTTTCTACCTAAAAAAACTGGCCAACTTTTATATCTTTTAATCTTTTATACTCATCAATAAGCTAATGTAAATTTGTGAAGAAACTTATTCTATTATTTTGTCTATTAAATCTCGGACACTCATTTCAATGTATATCATCACGCGGTCGTTCCTAAGGCTCTTTCTATACTTGCCTTCGGAGCGCTCCCGCGCTCCTTGATGGCGAATATGACCGGAAAAATCGTTTCATCGATAGATAGTAATGGTCAAGAAAAGTATCTAGTTTTTGGCGATTATTGGTGAAAGTAGCTGTTTATTAGGCAATTAATGCAATCGATTTCTACCAGGCTATTGTCTTTTACAATATTTATTTTGTGGAATTTTTATGCATTACACATAGCAAAGTTGTTCCACACAGAGGAAAAAATTCGTTACAATTAACGAATTATGCACAGAGAAAAAAAAATTGTTACTATTAACGAATAATGCTTTTAAATACCATACGCAAGTAGTATTTGTGACGAACGCAAATTCAATTATTATTAAGAAATAATTTACACTTTTCAATTCTTGTGCTATTAATATAAATACCTCGTTTTCTCATGTCAAATTTGTATGTCTTAATAATTAAGGAATATGTTAAATAGTTAAGGAATATGATTTTGTCTTTCCATTTCGCATGCAGACCAAAGAATATCTCTTAATAGTTAAGGAACCATGACTTTAATATAAAAAAAAAGGTTAAACGAGTGGTTTCTTAACTGTTAATGAGTTTCTTTAACTATTAAGAAATATTTGTAGAAAAAATTATTCTACGAATAATATTAGAAATATTATTCGTAAAAGAAATACGAAAAAATTTTGCCGTACTGCTATTTGCAAACCATGAAGCTAACCGTCGCGCAGCCACGATATCTAGGCCTCGAAAAGGAAAGAAAAAGACACACGCACCTCATTTGGAAGGCAGTCTGTGCTTGTCCGGCCGCTCTCAAAAGTCATTGCGATTTCGCGACCCGTCGTCCGACGCGTGCGCGCTCGCGTTAATCGGAGCCCGCCGCTGCCGCACTCCGACCTGCATTTTCAAGGTGCGCGCGCATGCAAGCGATAAAACCTGCAGCGTGCGCGCGATTTCTAAATGCCCCGTTATTTACGTTTGCCTGCCCGCGTTTTCTCGCCGCGTCTCTCGACGCTGCTCTTCAGTATTTACACCTTGTTACTGCCTAATTATAATGCGGCCACGCGTGGAGTACGCACGCATGACTTCCGAGAGCGAGCAGCAGCGCGCACGCCTCTTCGTCATAATTGCTTTAATGTAGAGATAACTCGGCTGGGCTTTCTTTGCACCTGTTTTCCTCGCTTTTGTAGAAGCGTCGCGGTGCCTCTTCTTCTTCATGGGCGTGGATAGGTGAATGCGCGAGTATTGCCTTCGTTAAACTAAAGTCAGTAGAGTGTGAATTATATTTCCAGTACAGATTTAATATTTTTTTCTGAGAGTGTAGATCATCGTCAAGATTTCGACGATTTTCCCTCTAATCCGATGAATAATTGGAAATAATATAAATACTTTATTATCACTTAATGCCAATCAACGATAAGTATGGGGAGAAATCATGCCAATGACCAGTTTGATTGAGTCTTATTTGTGTTACTTGCGCACGTCTTTATCCGATCGTGCGCTCACATATATGTATTTCATCGATAATATTCAAAATTTATTCTTCGATTATAAAAGAAAATGTTAATACAGGTGGAAACTGGCTTTCATCATTACTTTGCAGAGTAATTTTGTTCGATTAACGTTATAATGATGCATGAGAGAGATTAGGTCATTACACAATTATACAGCTCTCCTTGCGAAACGCACGACAATTGGTGAGAATAAGCGAGTTGCTCATGCGACAGAGCGTTTACTTCATATTCGTATAATATGTTTGTAAGACCGCTCTGGAAAAGAAGCCTGAAGCTAATCATTAAAAACCTCAATTTCCCTTTTCAATGACTTCGGGGCGAAAATGAATTCGATATTTTATTTCATTATAAGCGCATCGGTCGCCTCTATAACGAAACACGATGTATAACGCCAAATTGCGGAAAGCCAATAACCAGCGCATAGATCGCGCCGGGTGTAGAAAGTTTGTGTCACCAAAGACATTACGTATGGGGAAGAGGACGCTGTAGCGATAGAGACGTACAAGTGTGGCGTGGCTTTCTTGCGGGCCCCCAGACGAGGTCGAAACGTTCCTCAAATATTTTCCCTGTCAATACCAGCGCGCGTCTCAACGCTTAGAAATCGCTTGTTTCTGGTTTGTAGATGGGATGTAGAACTGGCACTTATTTTTACCCTCACTCTGATTTATGGCACTTTCAGAAAGTGTGCGATACTTGCAAATGATAATTAATTATTCGCTTCGAGCAAAAAGGATTAAGAACTGGCTTATTTGGAACGAAACGATTCGTGCTAGCAGCGAATATAAATTTTCCGTAATATTAATCTTTATATACGAGCGAGCATCGTTTGCGATATTCCATTAGAATATTTTCTTTTATTCGGACGAAACTTTCCATCATTATTATCTTATGAATTTTAAATGTTCAAAGACCCTTTGTTTGCTCAGCACACATATGGACTTTATATATTATGTCAAACATATTAGTCTGAATCGTAATAATCTCATATATTGAGTCTAGATCGACGTTTCATTACTTGAGATAACGTGCGTTTAATTGCTTTCGTGAGAAGCAGCATAAGAACAATTGCTATTCAACTGCATGTGATTCTATCATTCTGTGAGTTGCGGTTTTTCAATTATTGCTATATTACGGAATTCTGCTAAAATAGGTCATGCTGCGGTTGCACATAGTCAATTATCACAAGGATGACGCATCACGCGAGTATACATGCAAATAAAGTAGGCAAGACGTTTTGTGATATCCCTAAGGAGTTGGCATGTCGCAGTTGGATGTACCTCTTGTCAGTAAATATCATTCAGCAATAACAAAAACTGCTATTGTTACTCCGGTGAAGCATTTCCAACTTTTGTCGCTTTATTCGAGCCACGAAAATTCAACCTTTCAAAGATCGCGTTTCGGCTAACGATGACGACTAAAAGAGCAAAATAACGCGGCCAACTCGTGCGTGCAGGCGTGAAAATAGCGTCAATTAGCGTCGATTGAACGAGCCAGAGGTTTCGAGAGTCAATAACCCGCAGACTGTGCTACTGCTGCTATAGCCGCGTGTCCCATGGAAAAAAGAATTGGCTTTTGCTTCTCCAACGCTCGTCGCGATATTCAATTTTCGATCCCACATACGCGCACGCGCCGCGTCAGCTGCGTCGTCGTCGCCGACAACGACGGGGTTTCGAGGTCGCGAGCTTCTCGTACGTGCCTCGATTAATGCTCTCTTTCTCCCAACCACGAGCGAGTATGCTTTCCTCGCGCTCTCTTTTTCTACATCGCGCGTTGTGTCTATGTGTGTGTGTCGTGACAGCAGGGTCGGCGACGACGTCATCGGAGGGGAGTGCGACAAGCTTTGTACGAGAGAGAGAGAGAGAGTGAGAGAGAGAGAGAGAGAGAGAGAGAGAGAGAGTGAGAGAGAGAGAGACGCTGAATTAGAACTGACGTTTTTATTCCGCGACGAGCTACGCTGGCGGCGCCGCTTTTTTCTCGTCAAGACTCATTTGTTTTGCTGTTCGGCCACAAGGGAAGATTCGTACAAATCATCGTAGACGAAATTTATGGACTGCCTTATAGCATTCGTAAATTTCCTCGACACCGTTGAGCACTGGATATCGAGATTGGCTAAGATTAGATGGATGACTTTGGAAAAAATTCGAAAAATTCAGTGATACGTAATAGATCACCGCTATTATTTTTATTTTGCTTAGAGTTTTCGAGGGGGGGGGGAGACAATGTTTCGACGACTCACTTGAAAATTGAAGTCAACTATAGACGCTCTCCATTCCGACATAAGCTAATGCCGATTGTTCAAAATTTCGACTTTCTATATTACGAAAATCATATTGTCGAATGTAACAATTCACCTACTGTCCAAAGTTTCGAATTTCATCAATACGATTTTACAGCCAAAGAAAAAGTTTCTAACGAGTTCGCGTCGTCGAAAATTGGACCCCTACCCGAAATCATACTTATTTATAAAAATAGATATACATAATTTAAAAAAAATTAACAATTCCTTGTTAATAAAAACATTGGAATAACTTTGTTGACGCGAAAAAATACAGCAATTATAATGATATATGCAAAAAATTCAATTAGTGTTTTAGCCAGCTTCAGTAAACCGTAATGAAAAGTTATGGTTTCAAGAACATGAATTTTTTATGCAACTTTCACGCTTACTATTCAAAAACATACCGTGAGCGAAAATCGTATCTGAACATCGTAGAGAAATTGGTTATTAATTACCTGCTTCTTAATTCGATCACTAATACTCGATTTCACAAATATTCAATATTAAAACACGTTTTTCGATCCTTTCAAGTCGATGAAAAGGAAAGCACGTAAACCGCAAAAATCGATAAAAATGCTGAACGAAATATTTCTGATTTTGTTGAAATTCATTTGGTAAATTATTTTAATCGAGAGAGCAAACCGAGCCACCGTTAAGCAGAACAAGAAAATGCGTGTCACTATAAAGAAAATAAAAAATATATAACATTACACGACCTCGATGCTCGCATGCGTTATATATGTGCTTCGGTCGCGCGTTGTTGTTAATGAAACGATATAATTGACCCAGCTCAAATTAGTCATGAAAGTGATGGTTATGTATTGCAAATATATTTCATGACCTGCACTTTTAGTATCTATATACCAGTGCGTGTGCAACGCTTTAATGAAGAGCGCTAGTCGAGCACCAAATATCCGCATAGTGACCTATCTACCAAGGACTCGATCGATATTGATTTATGCTGCTCTTAACGTACCCAACTTCTATTTCGTTGGACACAAAAATAATAAAGATTTTAATTGCCTAGACGAAGATTTTGGATAAATGTATTATATTTTATCTGTATAAATCGTAAACTGCAGTTGTTTTACGTAAAAAAGAAAAACATTTTCTCTGCAGCAAATACTTGAATTATTGTTATTCTTTTGTTTTGCAAATGTACATGACTTAATCAAATAATCCGCTAAATATGAAATTGAGTAAAACAAACAATACTACGCGAACAGCTGACGATTGTCACGGCAAACCGAAAGCTCGTCAGAATAAATTGCAGAGAAAACACAGCTCTGCGATGCAACGCGCGACGTAAGGTTGACGCAGCACACGACACACACACATAGACACTCGCTTGCACTCGGCTACAAAGAAGAGAGAGAGGGAGAGGGAGAGGGAGAGGGAGAGGGAGAGAGAGAGAGAGACAGAGAAAGTACATTATGTAGAATATGTAAACAAGTCAAATACAATATAAAAGTCAATATCTATTAAGCATACAAAAACAGTAATTTAAAAAAAAAATTACACGACATACATTATAAACAAAATAATTTTTAAAATACTGTAAATCACCAGACAGTTATCGCATGACGTATAATCATAGAAATACTCATTTTCAAATTTAATATTAAAATACTAAGCATAATAAAACTAATAAAAACAAAGAAATAAAAGGAATAATATCACAGTCTATGTTTAATAAGTATCACAGTGAGCAGATATCACAGTCGTCGATGAGTCAAAATACTATACCTAACTAAGCCTACGTAGTACACTGTCGCTGGCAGCTCCAGACCGCTTACGAAGGGCTATAGGACTCGCGGTCAAGAAGATATTGGCGCACTGCCCTCTTGAATCTATTATATGACGGGATGTGGCGCAGGGAGAGGGGGAAAGAGTTCCAGAGACGTGCTCCCTGTACCTGAAAGGATCTCTCACCTGTCTCATAGGACACTGCAGGAAGTTTAAGTTCCGGCTGCACTGCCCTGCTGGAGGGCCGAGGATTGTGCTACTCAAAAAAATCAGCCAAATAACTGGGCACTCGCATGCCTGTGATTTTCTACATTAGTAAGACTGAGAAATATAATTTACGAGAGTCCGTTCGAAGTCAATGAGCCTGAAGTTTACATCGGTGGAGTGCAACGAAATAATTTATAAATCAATTAAAATTATTAAACAATGGAAATTTTAGCTAAACTTTTATTCTAAAGTTATTTTATACAATAAAACGTTAAATTTAAACTCAAAATTAATATTAATTGATAAATGTATCTTTGAAGTAAAATTTTTTTATTTCGTTGCACTCCAACGTTGGGAACTTCAGACCCATCGAAGCCATCCTAGGCGCCTCCAGTAGGGAGTGATGTTTTTTAAGACAAAAGATGTATCTCACACCTATATTGCTGAATCTGTCCAGAGAGAAAGAAAGAAAGAAAGAGAGAGAGCGAGAGAGAGAGAGAGAGAGAGAGAGAGAGAGAGAGAGAGAGAGAGAGTTTGATGCTACGTTTACTCCTTTTACCTACATTTAGATTTTATGGTGTTTGTCTAATTTCTAGAGCATAATTACTTTCCTTCAGCTAGGTTGCTTTACTAAAGTTCCTGTTGATTTCGTGAGCACAAACATAAGATAAAACTATAGCTATTTTAATTTTAAATATACATGTAACTTATTAAAATATATTAAAATTCCATTTAAAGCATATGATTAAATCTGCATGTAGATGTGTCTTCAGATTTTAACGTGTTCATCTTACACTTTTACTTTTTCCTTTTCCTAGATCATTCATATGATAAATTTTGAATTATGCAAAGTAAATACGCTTATGAGATTAAAGTGGACCATATCGAAAATGTCGGTATAAGTAAAAATATTGAAAAACTTCTTTTTCATATATTTAAAAAATGATCATAAGCACAAGTCTACACATTACGTAAGCGCAGTGAAATTCATCGAATAATAAAATATTTCTATCCGGTAGTGTGAAATTACTATATTAAAATTGTTATGAAAAAATGTTCTTTGCGAGAACACGCGTTTGCGTGAAAGAGGGTAATTAATGGTATTAATTGGAAGGGGAGATCCCGGCGATTTCTGGCGTTCGAAATTATATAGCGAGCGTTTTATTTGACTGTTTTACCGCATTAAAAGGAAAAAACCGCTTCCAATACATTGGCACTTAGCTTCCTCAAACTTTATATATTATTCCATTATTATTTTGTCAGAATAAATTAAAATAAA
>JAYJLV010059976.1:0-17723 GCA_036873485.1 Torymus texanus
TATATATGTGTGTGTGTGTGTGTGTGTGTTTGTGTATATATACATATATAGATATATATATATATAAATTCAGGTGCCGCGCCTTCAATCGAGCAACGCTACGCTTTCTCTCTCTCTCTCTCGACACTTTTTTCGAAACGATAAGCTCACTCTGCCTCTTCTCTCTCTCTCTCTTCCTCGTGGACTGAGAGTGAGAGAAGGAATAACGATGCGAAACGGAGCAGACGTGTAGCCTCGGGCGCAGATTATACGCATCAAGGTCTTTCTCTCTCTTCTTTTTTTTTTTCTCGCGCGCACGCCGCAGTGTTTTCCTCTCCTCACCCGCAGAGAGAAAGTTGAATTGTCATCCGCGAGACAGAGAAGGACAGAAAGAAAGAGAGAGAGGGAGATAGAGAAGGAACGCTCGCGTTATTAAAACAGTCGCGAGTAGAGGAAAAAAGAAGAACGCGCGAGAGCCTCTCTATCTCACTCACTCACTCACTCTCTCTCTCTCTAGGCCTCTGCCGAGACAATGCACTGCCGATTGTTGAACGGTGAAGTTCTTCTCAGCTCCGTTACCTCTCTCTCGCTCTCTCTCTCTCACTCTAACCACCTGCATTTATACCCGTACCTCTCTGTTTCGCCATGGCGGCCGCGTGCGCGCGCAGCTGCTCCTTTTTACCGGGGCTTCCGCGCGAGGATTTGAATAATCGTGAATGCGCGCGCGCAGGGGCCTGAGCAAGCCCGAGAGCGCAGGAAGCTCATTAGGCATGGCCCGAGGTAGCATCTCTCTCTTTCTCTCACTCATTCCCTTCGTCTCTACGCTGTCTCTTCTCTTCTCTCTGTGGCCTTCTTTCTTTCCAGTGGTACCAGCAGCAGCAGTAGCAGCATATTTGCGACGTTCCACCGGCGCATAACACACACACCCATACATACATATATATATATATATATACACGTGAAGTAGAGAAAATCTAGAATCTCGCCGGGAATGCGTGTAGTACCGCGAGGCGAGCGCCTGGCAAGTATGCATATTGCGGAATTCCAAAGGGGTTTCCCCTGTAGCAGAAAGGGTGGTACGGGTATAAGCTTGAATAGTAGTGAGAGAGAGACGCAACGTGGTAGGGAAGAAATTAATGGGATGGTCGAGGTGTGGCCACACGCGTGTATATACAGTGTCTTTGTAGAAGGACGATCGGATGAGTGTAGAAAGGTTATAATTTTCGAAGATTGGTAATATACCAGTGTTGCTATATAGTAAATGTCGTATTGTTGAACGGGTTTGCTTCTCACGTGCGGAGAAGGGTTTCTTTTTTTGATTTTTCGTGGTATGCGAGGCTCGTCGAGAAGTCGTTTGTTTGATTTATCAGTGTACAAGTGGCTGTGTATATATCTTTTCCAAGCTCTCCGGGACTAGCCAAGATGATGTATGTGGAAGAAAGTGGTTGTAGAGCTCTTGTATTTAATAAATTCCCCTCCAACATATCTAAACATTATTACCTGCCAAATATCCCATGACTCAAACCGCCACCCTATGGATAAAAAGAAGGAAAGAAACCACATACTAACCCAATTCTTCAAGCTCTTTCTCTCTCTAACCCACTCTCTCTCTCTTTCTTCGTAGCTACTTTCAATAAAAATCCCGTCCATCCTATATCCTCTCCTACTTCCTCCGTCTCTTCACATCCTTCGCAAGTAGTGCAAAATTCTGTCGCGCGTACCTCGCGCCATCCATCTAATATATTAACCCGTGTACTCCCTTCCTCTCTCTCTCTCTCTCTTCTTCTACACCTTATATACGTGCCCCTACACTCACTCTCTCTCTCTTACTCTTCAATATAACGTATACACTCTCACGTCGCACGAGCGTACATCGCTTTTCAATTTTCGCCTTCGGGCTCAAGACGACGACGACGACGACGACGGAGCTATGGTCAGACTTACGCTATATATAGCAAGGGAGAAAAAGAGAGAGAGAGAGAAAAAATTGAATCGTTCGAGCAAGCTGTGACCGTTCTTCTCACCGCTCGACCGACGCATAAAGGCAGCAGTAGTAGCAGGAGCGACGGCAGCTCTCTACGTATACCTACGCGCTGAGTCGTCGCTTTTGCCGGCCGGCGCAGGTCGTGCGATTTTTTTTTATTCTCTCGTCATACCCGAGAAAGAGAGAGAAAGAGAGAGAGAGGGAAGAGGAAAAGAAAGAGAGAGAGAGAGGGAATAAATTTTTCGCGCGCGGAGGCTCTTAAGATAAATCCGGGCGCCGATCTTTCTCGCGTGCGCGCTATATGTTCGCGCGCTTTCTCGGTTTTCTACGGTGCTGCGTATATACCCGTGAGAGAGAGAGAGAGAGAGAGAGAGAGAGAGAGAGAGAGAGAGAGAGAGAACCGCAAGAAGATGGGAATGGAATGATATGCTCGAGTGCGAGCGAGCAAGAGAGAGAGAGAATTTGCGCGTATATATTTGAGTTTTTGGAGAAATGGAGATGGCTGCGTGGATGCGGTCGAGAGGGTTTTGAAGGTTAATAACGGGTTATGCTGGCTGGCTTTTCCAAGGGTCTGTTTATCATGGATTTCGGAGTATATACCGACTCAAGTGTATGTGTATGTGTGCCAGGTTATGAATCAGATTTTAGGACTGTAAGGTAGGTATTTTCTCATTTCATCTGAGTTATTTATTTTAATGCGTATTGCTGCGACTTTTATATATATAATATTTTCAGAGATAGATCGACTTTTTCGATGGAAATTGTAAAGAAACGAGTTGGTTAAATTTATGTAAGATACGAATATAAAAATTTGATTTTTATAAAATAATAATGTCAATTTATCTATAATAATTATATATGATAATAAAGATCTAACTGAATCACAGATATATGTAACAGTTTTATGAAATAATTTAAATACGATTAACAATGTTAATTTCTAATAAGCAAAGTATTTCGATCGACTTTTTAAAAATTAAACGATACAGTGAAATTTTTCAAAAATTTGACTAATGTACATCCATTCATGTTGCTCTTTCAACCACTGTCGTCACCTCCTTCAAAACACACGATTTCTCCTAATCACCCACTCCAGCAACTCCACTCACTACGCCAATCAATCGCACCTTCAAAATCCAAAAGGAAACATATATACATATCATATCCACGCCACCACAGCGCGCATACATACACCCACGCGGCATCGAACAAACAACATTCACCCCCTCATTCTCCGTCTAGCCGCACGCTTTCTCTCTCTCTCTCTCTCTCTCCTCCTGCGTGTGCCCTTTGTGCCGAATCCTTCGACCTCCACGTGACTATATACATATACGCGCTATGCTTGGTAGGGAGGAGTAGAAACTTGGCCGATGTGAGAATTCGTCGGCAGCGGTAGTAGTAGTAGTGGTGGTGGGCTTCTTTGGCGCGGGAGCAAAAGCCGAATGCCGCTCTCTCTCTCTCTCGAACTTTATCCACTACCGCTGCCTCCGGGCGTAAGCCGAAAATCGCCGGGCGATATACGCCGAAACTTGGTATAATAGATTAGCGCGTTTCCCATTGGCGAAGGCGAGGAGGAAAGGAGAGAGCGAGAGAGAGAGATGGATGACGGGAGAGAGGACAAAGTGCTGACTGGATGTAAATACCGGAAGTCTCCGTGTATGTGTGTGTGTGTGTGTGTATTTTGGAGACGCGATAGAGATGTGAGATAAGATTGCGCAAGGGTTGGTATATATAGGAGAAGGGATATAATTGATAATTGATTTTCGATTATTTGGGACGATGTGGTTTAGAGGCAAAAAGGAAGAAGGTAGATATAGGATGTAAGGGTCGACGCGAGGGCGATCACGTTTCGCACGAGGGAACAATGAACGGACGTTTTTAATGTAAACGACGCCCTGTCATTATAATAATATACCTATTAAGGTAATCCATTAAAGCGACTTTACAAGCGTCATCGTCGTCGTCGTCGTCGACGTCGTCCTTCAATCCCTTCCTCTCTCTCTCTCTCTCTCTCTTCTCACGGTTTACGCGCTTTTCTCCTCTCATATACCACTTTACGTCCATCGGCATTTTTTATCGCGCTAAATAAAGCATCCGCGTAGCCTTGTAAAAAAGAAAACAGACACCACGTTCATTCAACGTCTACACCAAAAGAGAAAAGAAAATTCCAAGAGCCACTCGACCGGAACTGGCATTATTACAACGAGACCGAAAGGAAAAAAAAAAATAAAAAAGAATCGATCGCTACGAAAAAAAATAGCCGATGCATATAATAATATAAAAGCTTTCGTCCTATCCAGTGAGCAGCGATAACGTGCTACATACAATGGGGTTGACGCACCGGTGGTGGTGCTGCTGCTGCTACTGCACCTCGTAAAGCGAGGCTAGCGAGCGTAATTTTATGCCGGCAACGCCCGTTAAGATTCGCGCTGGGTCGTGAGTTAACCGGTGTCGGCATAATTTTATACCTACCGGCCGACCGCCACCGCTGTGAGCTTTTACCGTTATACGGAGTGGATGCCCCACGCACTCTTCTCTCTCTCTCTCTCTCTTGTGTTGGTTCGCTCGCATCTTCTCCTCGCTTTATTGTTCTCTAAACTGCGCGCAGATGCGATTAATTTTATGCGCGAAACCGTGTACATGCGCGTGCGCGTGGTGTCGGACCGTTGGTTCTGAAGAAATTTAAGCTCTTTATTATATATGGGTGGGAGGGAGAAGAGAAAGGTGCTGCTGCTGCTGTTGTTGTTGTTGACGTTTATTTTTGGGAGAAGATGGAAGGTAGGTATAGGACGTTGTTTATTTTTGCGAGAGGGAAAGAAGGTTTTCGATGAGGATATAATTTTGTACATTTTTAGAAGTATAAGATTCGTCAGTCGTGATATATAGTCGGGGTGGTACTTGAATTATTGACGAATCGGAGTTTATTTTTCAATACGATTATTGATAATTTATTTGTATCATAATTAAATTAAAATTGGTGGATTTCATATAGAATGCTTCATCAAGTGTATTGGATTAAAGCATTTTTATTGTAATCAAATTATTTTCTTAATTAAATTATATAGATGGCCAGAAAAAGAGAAATCGCACAATAAAAAAAAAAAAAATTCGTATTGCTTTTATATCGACATTCAGTTGAAAAAAAAAGTTAATAAACGTAGGAATATATAATAAACTTCTTATAAGAGATGTCAAATATATATATACCAATCACGGATAAACAATTAAAATCTAATTGCTCCACACTCACATAGACAGAATTCCTATACTATATGAAATTATATATAATAATTTGCTATAAAAACGACCATTTACAGCTCAGACACCATCCGAACCATCTTACAATCGACACATTTCTGCGCATCTCTCCGTCCTCTGCCTCCTCCTTCCGGAAAGTGATATTTGAAAAGAAAATTGCTAAGTAGACATCCGGCGACGACTTGCGTCCGGCAATCACCTCTTTATACACTTTCCTTCTCTTCTTCCCCCTTTCCTCCTCCTTCTCCTCTCAGCAAACGTCGTCACTTTTCCGCTTCCTCGCACACACACACACACATACATACACGTATATATATACACACACTTATATATAGAAATCGGAGTGATCCGATAATTGAAGGCAAACAGCAGGGCTAAACGTTTCGCTGCCATCACCACCGACGACGACGACGACGACGATGACACTCCTCCACCTCTTCATCCTTCTCTTGCTACTCTCTTCCTACGTAGCGTACAGAGCGTCAAAGAGCGTACGCTCGGTAATCGAATTCTCGAGGCGCTTTTTCCCCTGAAGCTATACGTCGTCGTAGCGGCTGAGATTATGAAGCTTGTCGGCATTCCGGTGAACGCGCGAGCTAACGGATGAAATCCTTGCGCGGTAATTAAAATAGTTTGTGTTGTTGAGCCCCTTCCCTGACACTGTTACTGCTGCTTTTCTCGTCCAAGTGTTCTAATCGTCGCGCCAGGTCGTCGTGTATATATATCTACTCGACACTTTACTACACGAAATTGTAAACTGACTTTTGACGAGTTTACCGTATAGCCAAGTGTACGTATGTATGTATGTGTACGCGAATGAGAACTTAATTTTCTCGTAGATATATGTATGTGTGTGTGTGTGTATATATATATATATATATATATACACATACGTGTGAGAGGATATATATAAGCAGCCTACGTCAGTGGGTAGTTTCGAGAGTGTAGTAGCAGTAACGGTGGAGACGAGTTTTATTAAAGTTTAATTTTGTCGGGCTTTTTTGGAGAGGATATCTCGTGGAGGAGGCCGCAGGTTATTTGCTAGTATGCTACCACGACAGGATTGTTAGTGGTTTGTGGAATGCTGAGTTCTAGGGTGCTATATATGGTAGAAAGTTTCGACGTACTTACCGGAAGATTCAAAGTGACGGTTTCATCGGTTGATCGTCATTGATGCAATCTGAAAGTAGAAACAAAAAAAATTAGAATATTCCTTATGTATATATGTGGGTTAAAAAGTTATATCGTTTTTAAAAATTCTATACGTGTGTGTGTGTGTATGTATATATAAAAAAGATTTCTTTTCACTTTACCGCACGAGGCCAAGGAATTATTCACGCAACTTTTTCACGTCTGTTTAACCTACATCCTTCTCGCGTGGGATAAAATATTTCGGTCTCACTTCAGAAAAAAGAATCGTAAAAAAGCCCTTCTCCAACACACACATACATATACACATATATAACCTCCACACTTATACAAAACCTCGAAAGAAAATAAAAGACGCGGTAAAAGAGGTCCAACGTAGCTCGCGCGAGAAAGGCCCTATCTCACCCTCTCTCTCTCTCTTTCCATCCACAAAAGAATTTTCAAGATTATCGCTGGGCGATACTAATGAGTTCTCGTCCAAATAAACGCCACTCCCTCTCTCTCTCTCTCTCTCTCTCTTCGCCTCGACAATGGGAAATTTCTCAATGAGCGCGTATTCTTTGGAGTGCAGCGCGCTAGAGAACGGCAGCGCAGCTCGCGGCGCCGGGAAGTCGGAGAGAAAAGCCGGGGAATCCCGCTAACGAACATCCCGTCGCGATTGCATCTCTCTCTCTCTCTCTCCACGCTGCTGCTGCTACTACTACTACTGCTACTGCTACTGTAGGAACCTCTCGAGGGAACGAGAACGCGCAAAGCTCGATATCCATCGCGCGCGAGATATCGGACGTATGAAAAGTAAAGTAATTCCAATTTAGAAAAGTAATTGCGTCAAAACTATTCAGGCCCCAATCAAGTCGCTCTGAAACGGGAGAGAAAGAGAGAGAGAGAGAGGAGATGGAGGAGGAGATTCGTTCCTTTCCACCGGGATTCTCGGCGGCATATCGATGAGCGTAATATTGAAGAGGAGAGAGAGAGAGAGAGAGAAGGGTAGCTTTTGATGCCTCGTTGTCGCGAGAACGCGAACGAACGCCGGAGAAGGTGGATTGTTATCGCTACGTTGCCACGCGCGAATGCTTTTTGCGTTTGTTTGCACGTGGAGCGAGGTCTTCGGGTATTATACCCGATATTATTTCCACGAAATGAGTTCGTTAGCGCGTTTGATCTAATATATATATATAACAGTTATTCGTGTAGACTTTGTGCGATATCATTGGCAGTCGTGTTTTATCTGGTTATTACATTTAATTTTTAACTGAGAATTTGAATTGTATCAATTTTGTATTCACGCGTGTCTATTGTAGATATATAGTTGCTATCGTGTTTTACTTTTCTAGGCCATCGCTCTTTATACAAAGAAAATAAAGAAGTCAACGATATTCCTTTACCACCCCCGTCCCTCACGACCTATATATATATATATATGTATATACACCTCTTTCCACAAAGCTTTAAGAGAGTTTGCAATTTTTCTAAATTAGAGCTCGATCACACTGTCAATGAACTCTTAATTTCATAAAGTTTTCGACACTTTATCTTTTCTGCTCACCCGCTCCTCTCTCCCCATCTCTCTCTCTCTCTCTCTCTCTCTCTTCCCCGAAAAGATTATCGGGCGAAAGTGGAAAGTTTTCAAAGAGTTTTTGATGAAAGAAGTCTCGTAATTAGAAACTTTCGTGCTTATTCAGTGCCGCAGAAAAAATAGCGACGCGCAAAATAAGTGGGCTAGTTGGGCGTGGCGTGGCGTAGCGTAGCACAGTGCAAGCGAGCAAAAAAAAAAAACGACGTCAATTTATTTTGCGATTTAAACTTTAAAGCGGTTCTGCAATATCTTGAATATTGCGCCAATTTAGACAGCTATATATGCCGATAGTTTTTGTCGTCCTAATATCACCTGTCAAATGTATATGGAATATGCGAAGAAAACAGTTGAGTGCTAAGTTATTCCAGAATAAAAATTATTTGTAGGTACAATATCAAATGCTTCACCATATGTATATTAATATTTCACCTTATTTATTATAATGTACATTTTTATAAATGATATCACACCTTATAGATTCTTACATCAAATTATGCATGGTTCAAATATATTTTAAAGTTTTAATAATTTTTCGCGATTAGTGACATTGATTAAAAAGAAACTAATAAATTCTTAAAACAATCAATAAAAATACAAAATATATTATACATCATAACAAACGCTATGAATTTCAAACTACTTCTTAATAGGCTGTGATATGCCTCTACCATAAATATCAAAACACTACTTCGAAAATCTCTGACCCACGCATACCCATCTACTTGAAAACAATCATTATCTCGCTCCCTTCTTCTACTACACTTCTCCCATCTCGATTCACCCTTCGGAACTTCCTCTATACACCCTTTCACCCCTCGCCTTTCTCTTGTTCCTTCCAAGAAATCGGCATGCAGCGTAGCTCGACGGCACATCGGCGCGCGCTGAATAAACAAAACAATGCGATTCATAATTCATTCGCGCCTGGGAACTCTCGCGTTTCTCTCGCGCGTAAGCGGCAAAACAGTTTCTCTGCCCGCGAACTTTCCCGGCTGCTGATGCTTCTGCTTCTGCTACCCACCCTCTTAATTCCATCCCTTACCCTCTCTCTCTTAGCAAGCTACGGAAGTTAGGCCTTTGTCACCTGCTTACACTCACATTGGAATGAGGAAAGGGAGAGAGAGAGAGAGGGAAGAAAATTTATATAGAATACGTCGCGAAATTTTCGAATAAAATTCCTTGCGAGCCGCCTACTTGTCCGTGTGAATTTTCGTTATATATATATATATATATATATAGTAGGTATAGCCTGGAGGGACATACACACAGCTGTGCGTTATCAAGCTATGTAGGGTGACGCGTGCGGGCGCGAGTTTTGGATGGGTTAAATAGACTGTATTTCTTTGCTGTGAGAGGGAGAAAGTAGAGTTTGTAGGGTAGGAGAGAAAATGTTGCGGCTGCCAAAGGGGTTTTTGCTTGTGCGAGCGCGTAGGATGGTTTACTCTGGGATTTCTTGTTTTTAGAAAAATGCGCAACTGCCTCAAGGCGACAGCGTAGAATTTCTCGAGTTGGGAGCGTGAATTTTCGGGGGTTTTTTTCACCAACGCTCGGTTACCTAAAGTATTTTCGCTTGAGATTTTAAACTTGCTGGGTTCTTGGTGTTTATTGATGGTAAGGAATATGTCTGTTTAACGATTTTAAAATACAAAGTACAATATGTTTATGTGAAGCTTATTGTATAGACTGAAACAAATGCTTTGCATAGTTAATAAAACAAAAAGTAGGATTTCTTTTTTAGAAAAATTTACTACAGAATTTTGGAAAATTCACTGCACCGTTTTATAGAGTCTAATATGAAAATTTCATAACTTATACGTCAAAGAATTTTCTTATTTTTGACGGATATTTCTTTCGTTGTTTGAATTGAAAGACAGGTAACTTATAAGAAATTTAAAAACTCTTCTGAAATATTACTGTTGCTTCGTCTTTCTATGTTTTCAAAAAGTATAATAATCATTGATAAAAACAGTTCCACGAAATTCAATTTCATGTATGACCTATATCTGCAGCATGCCGCTCTTAAAGTGTTAAAATTTTAACAAAAATATATATATATATAAACAAAACGTGAATTTTATTTTTCATTTATTTGAAAATATTCAAAAGACTTTTTAAATACCCAAAAAAATCTCGATAAATTTCCCTGAACAATCCCACCGTTAAACTTCTTTCAGAAGAAAGCTGGGGAAAAAATCCGATTCCCCTATGAATCCTTCACTGACCAATCGAGCAACTTAATGGACTTTTTCAATGTCACGCTGACCAGAAAAAAAAGCAAAAACAATGAAGTGTCCTCGTGCTCTTCTTTTTTTTCCTAGAAGGATTGAGAGATATATGGCACTCGAAACGTTGTCCATTCTCTTTGCGTACTTGCACCAGTTTGCGATTCCGTTTTTGCTCGCTCGATAAACGGACGACGTTTGATACGTTATGCACGTTCGCTCATTCTCTGGTCTTCGGCGATACGCGGCGAAAGCTTTTACCACTCGTACGTCAGAATATGTCAATCATTCGTTATCGAGTTTGTGTGTCTATATATTGATTCTTTTCTTTCTTCTATCAGTTTTTTTGAAATTTAATATTGAAGAATGAATTTGAAATTTGTAATAATGAGCGAGTGATGGAAAATGTAATTGTAACAGTATACTTTGATGAAAATTGCATGAATATTGGAATATTAAATAAAAGCATTGCGAATTTACGAGTGAGAATTTTAATTTTTTTATTTAAAAAGTTAATCAACGTCATTTAAATAAAGTAATTTCAGGTAGTATAATAAATTCTAGAATGTATATACTGGTTATATGACACGCTGGAAACGTAATTTAATTATTATCAGATTCATCATTCTTTTTGAGAGAGAACCCGTGAGGACAGATGACGCGCGTGTGAGACAGATGCGGAGGAGAGAGAGAGAGAGAGAGAGAGAGAAAGAGAGAGAGTAGCACGCTGAACTTTATTTTTCGCCACTAATTTAAATTTCAGAGCTATTCGAGTAATTTTTATGAAAGTTAGTAGAAATAGTTTTCGTCGTCGTTTTTGAATATCAAGCTCTGAAATTGTAAAATTCAATGTATTATCCTCTATATACGTTAGCGAAGTTAGTTTCTAACAATTTTATTGAAAATTTGATGGCCTATTTTATCATATTGAAATGTTTAAAGAATGTTTCGAATAGTTTCTGATTCATAGTTTTCTCGCTACGAGCTCTTTTTTTTATTCTAGTAATAAAAAAGTTCGGCTTTTTTTTTATTTCGTTCAATGTACACGGCGCGAAATTGGTAACTTTTCAATATTTTTTCGATCACGATTTTTTTTCTTTTCGTAAAATCGTGAAAATACAAAATCTTTTAAGCCAAACTAATAAATTTAACACGTATTTTTCATAATAAAAAAATTAAAATGAAAATTTATGGGTACTTCTATTTACTCGATGAACTCTAGTAATCAATGGTCAAAGGGATGAGAGAAAGCGAGAGAGATTTTTCACTGTAGCAAAAGTGCAAAGATGTCGATTTAACATTTTCCAGACGCTTTCTCCAATTCCCGCGCTTTTAATTTGAATAATGGCTTAAGTGTCAACATAATCGATCAGCGCAAAGTGAATTGAACTTCTTTTACACATGAATACTTGCCGCAGTCATTTGAATGTCCATCCAAATTAAGTCACGACATTTACTCTGAAAGTTTAAAACATTCTCACTCATTTTTCTTTTTATCATCACCTTTCATTATATTGCTCGCACTTATTACGACTATAAATCGTATTCATTTCTGCCAATAAAGCATTCGTATTCAGTGGAAATTATAGACTATCAAATACAATGTAAAATATTTTCATAACAGTCAATGTGACTGCGCACTGTCTATCTATTTTATTTTCCAATCGGTTGAGCAATCCATCGTTCAAATATGAATAAATATTTCCTAATAAAATCGACAAATATTGATACAAAATGTCTCCATATAAACCGAAAAATTTCGCAACGATAATTTTCTAGCCGCAAAATACGAACAAAACAATTATACTTTCCAACCACATTCCAGCTATCGCAAAGCACTCTAAAATATCTATATTACGTCGCCTTAGAAGTGCCCTAACGCTCTACTCGCAGCTACAAGAAAAGCGCATTCCCGGTAAAATTTTCTCTCCTATCATACCCCAATCCTTTCCACAGTTTATACATTATCATTATTTGTCGGGCGGAAGGAAAGTACAGTAGTGGTCGTACTCCCTCTGTCTCTCTCTCTCTCTCTCTCTCTCTCTCCCACGCGACGTGGCCAGCTTGCCGGAGAAGCTCACGCTCGACCCCTTTGATATCGGATAATCCGGCGCGTTCTCAAAGTCCTTTCCTCTCCTCTTCTCTCTCTCCTCTCTCTCTCTCTCTTTCTCTTTCTCTCCTGCGTGTTTGCAGCGGGCGAGAGTCAGTTTGATCAACGCCCGACGCGACCGATCTCATTTTGTGCTTTCGTTCGTGATAGAGAGAGAGAGAGGCTATTCTCATTTTCCTTTTCCTCGTATTATCTGCGGCACGAAGGAGAAGGATAGTTTGGCGGTTTCTTTTGAGTGCCTGATGCGTGCAGACTTTGTTATCGGTTATGGTTGACCTTTATGAAGAATATTGCGGATAACGTGGATGTGTAGAAGCTTGGATTATGATGATTAAATGAGGTTTGAGAGAAATTGCTTATAGAATTGAAAAGTTGATTAAATCAATGAACGTTAATATAGGAAAAATATTTTTCAACCGTTTATATTAACATATTTTATGTAAGCAATATACGTATATAGATTTGCTTTTATCTGAATTATAATAATATTGAAATACAAGCACTGCGAACAATGGCCAAAGGAAAATTGGCATATTTCACGTCACACTCATCGATATTTATCAACCTATATAATCGTACCTTTATACATTTCGCTCAAATTTCGTGAAAATTACCGAAACCAGACTTCTCCATCATCGCTTCATTCTTTCCCGATACACTACTGTACGTTCGCGCACCGAAATATACAATAGAAATGGTGAAAATAATTCATGCGCATTAATTCCAAAGTGACTTCTCATACCGCACGAACTTTATATATAGCCACTTGTATAAGTATTTTCGACAGCCGAATTAGAATACGAATCGCGATTACTTACTCCGAATGCCAATTTTCCCTTCACCTTTCTTACACCCGCTTATATATACATAATAATAAGCCGCGCATACCAAGAGAAAACGACCTTTCTATGGAAAATCAATCGACGCTCTCTCTCTTTCTAAAAGCTATATACGTTGCTTACGCGTACAACGGTACCTACCTACCTATATATATATATCCTATACATATATACATATATATATATTGCGAACTACATGTATCGGGAATATATCACTCGTTCGTTGCCTGAGGTTAATTTATTTCAGCGAATCAGAAATTAGGGCTTTACCACGCTGGGAAATATTCTGCTGCTATACTGCTGCTCATGCTGCCAGATAGCGTCGCGCACGTGTGTGTGTGTGTGTGTGTGTGTGTGTGGAATTCGACTCTTTTGGAATTTCGAAAAAAGAAACGTTGAGCGTGCACGTGCACCGTTGTACGAGAGTAATTGAATTTGACTTTCATTAGGCTGGATCGAGTGCGCACGCATGGGCACGGCGGAGAATTTTTTCGATGCGTACAAACGCGACGACGCTAATTGGACAAAGCCGTAAGTGACTGAGGAATTTTTGATGTACATGGATGTGTATGTGTGTGTGTGTGTGACAGTGAGAGAGGTTTGATGAGAAATCTTTGTGTTTATGGTTAATTGCTCAATCAATTTGACGGTAATTCTTCTTCCGTGCTTGCAATTGATTGGTTGATTAATGTTTGGTTTGCGCGTGTATAGGTATATATACGTATATAACGTATGTGTGTGGAGTATCTGTTTATCGAGTAGAACGAAGGTCAGTTGTGGTTTCGATGGAATAGAATTTGAACGATTCTATATATACTGTCGTGAAGGTTTACATTAATGTTTGGGCAATGTAGATGATTTGATAGAAAGAACAACTAGCTCGAGATGTATTCGTCATGGTATCGTGACCTTAGTTCAATGGTAGAGCGAGAGTTTACAGACTGCGAGTCTTTATTCTTTAATTCTTGAATACGTAAAAATGCATATGGTATGTCACATCGCGGAAATGTCAATCGGAAAATGAGAAATTATAAACATTTTACGTAACTCTTTTTTAAATGTTACCATGGTTTGAAAACTAGTGTTTTAAGTTCAATATTTTGACTATATATATGCAAAAATTCTACTTGTAGAATACGAAAAGACTTCGTTGAATGCATTTCGAGCGAGCGCTATTGACATTTTTGAGGCAAAAATTCAGCTTTTCATTTTTGAATTATTTTACCAGCTTGTAGAATGAAATTTGAAATTCTTAAATTCTACCTCTCTTGTCAAACATTTATCACTTTTACATCACTACTTCTTTCATACCATTTTAAAATTTACCCTAAACCACTTATTCTCTACAACCATAATCGATTCATAACATTATCATTATATCCCTTACGTTATTACAATAATTAGTCATCCTTAACTATTTTATTCCCACTCACGACCATCATTTCGACAAACTTGCGTGACCGGTACCTTAGCCCATCTTCTCACCATTACACCATTCATAAAACAGATTTGCCATCCATACGCTATCAACGCACGTATACTATTCTCAAACATACATATATATATATATATAGCTTTAACGCGTGCCGCTGTTACACCGCGTGACTTAATTAATAATAACTCGTCGAGGGTAACGACGCTTCAAAGCTTCGTTCCTCTTACGCGAGGCCCGCCACTTTCAAAGGTAAACCCCCCAGCGCACGGCGTGTTTCCATATCCTTCTAAGAGAGAGAGAGAGAGAGTGAGTCTCCCGCGAGGGGAGAAGAGAATGTCATTTCGACGGCGCACGCGTGTGTGCATAGAGAGAGAGAGCGAGAGTATGTTTGAGAAGGGAAGGTGAGGGAAGAGGGAGGAAGAAGAAAGTGGGAAGAGATAGACGAAGAGCGGTTATGATCTTCCGGTTGTCCGGTGGTTTTTTCAGGAAAGAGGATTGCTTGAGAAAGAAAAAGAGAGAGAGTGTGTGTGGATTTAGAAAAGTTTTTAACTATTTAGAGTGAAAATTTTGTTTATTTAAATGTATTTTCTTATATATATATATAGAGGATGGTTTTAGATACACGGGATCATAGTTATTTTTAATATTATTTAAGAGCAAGCATATAATATGACATAAACGCGGGACGTCGAAAAAATTTACGATGCATGTTTAACGTGGTATAAATTTTTAGAATCCATATGTGTTTTAGCTGCTGGCGCGATTCTATCTATATACCAACGGTCATTTTTATCAATATTAAACTAGGAATAATTTTAGCTGGTGTCATTTATGCGCTCGCGTATCGCGATTTTTACGGCGAATTTTTTATATCAGTCGCGAGAAATTTTTTATTCATAACGTGCGCATATGAACGCAGATTTAGCACGGTACCATCGTGTTATTTTTAATAGATTTTCTGAAAAAAAAAAAAAAAAAAAAAATTCACTTCCTAATTTTACAAGAGCAAAGAATTTGATACGTATATATATACCACCCGCAAAAACCGTTGCGCGTTTCAGTGCGAAATTCGTTCCAATTTCGCAAATTAATATTTTCCAGTGATATAATTCACTTTAAACATTATAACCCTGCTGCGTGTATTTTCAAAGTGACAAATTCAGGTCAGCAGCAGTATAGCAGTACTACAACAGGTTCATTAAAATTCCCAAGCTCCCATCGAGGAAAAAACAAAAACAAAAAAAAATACACACACACACTTACATACAAGAGATGAATTTTCATAATTTTTAACGAGTTTCACGATAAGACTCTCTCCGCTATACGTAAACTACAATTACCACACGCGCCCTTACATATTTCAATTTCACGCTCGTGTATATATATATATATATATATATATATATACCTGTACACGTGCGTATGCTGCAGCCTCTCAAAGTCAGATAGCCAGATTATCTCTCTTCGCTTCTGTATACTCTTACCTTCGTATATATATATACATAGAAACAGTACGAGTCTAGCTATATATATGAATATGTACATAAGCGAGAGACACGCTGGGGGCTTGGGTAGACGGAAACGCGCCATACGCCACAGGAGCAGCGGCAGTAGCAGGCCCTGCGTTGTGCATAGTGTTTATTCTACTTTTCATCACGAGCACAGCTTGCGCCAGGGTATGCTATGTGTATTTGCGTGTATATTCGCGTCATTTTGCGACGTATCACGACAAAGGCGTTTGTTGCTTACTATAGACTCTCTCTCTCTCTCTCTCTCTCTCTCTCTCTCTCTTTTCAAGGGGACGACGTTTTGTCACTCTTGGTGTGTAGAAGTGTGTGGAAGTTTTTCGGATTTTGTTTTTGTTTTTTTTTGATGATGATAGGCGAGAAGACTATAATGAGATGTGTATGCCAAATCATTATGGCAAAAACGGAATGACTTTGTTCGAAAGTCGGACTCATTAGTTTATGTTAATGGGGGTAGGTTGGTTTGGTATAGATTTGGAATGTATTTATATAGTGTGGTTCGATAGTTGATTTGACAACAATGGTCGATATATTTTAATGAATAATGGTTTTGGTTATTTAAATTACATGGATTTTGAATAAACGCACGATATGGAAAAAAATTATAATGATGTTGTAACAAGATATATGTAACGATTATATATTTTTGTTTTTTGAAAAAATACGCACTTTTTAATTATATCTTCGTAACGTTTTCACATGCAAGATATGTGGTTTACATCAGAGGTATTGTCTTTCAAACGTGAACGCCAACGTGTACGCCGAAACAAACGGATTACTTTACAACGATAATCCAAGCATATGTCCCTTTTCCTCCCATCGTGCATCTATAAATCTCAAATCTTTCGGATTATTTTCGCACAAAACCTTCGCCTCTCGCATCATTTTTTCCTCAAAACTATTATTCTCTCCTATACGCCTCCAAAAAAAAAAGAAAAACAAGACCAGCAGCAAAAATAGCAAAGAAAAAAAGAATTTCTGAAAGAAACCGAGAAGAAGAAGAAGAAGAAGAGGCACAAAGACATTCTCGCGGAACAACTAGAATTGAGGCGCGCGCAGCGGAAGGAGAAAACGACTACGACTCTGAAAAAAAAGCGAGAGAAGATGTTCCTACTCTCTCTCTCCCGAAGAGAAAAAGAAAGATTCCAAGCAACCATCCCGTTCTCACACACGCGAAGAAAATACTCTCTCCTCTCTCCTCGCGGCAGTTGCTGAACGTAAATTTTAGGTTCAATCTGGCACGATTGTTTCGCGCGTCTCTTGCAAGGATGCCACCAGCACGTTAGTAAAGCTTGTCTCTGTATATACACGCACATACATACACACATATACGAGAAATCGAATTCGAGAGCATCGTCGGATTCCCAGACGTCTGATAGATCAGCCGATGTCGTGTAAAATAGACGCAGAGAGAACGTGTATGTGTGTAGATTCAGATATACGTGACACGAGACCGTGTATATATGTTGGATTTCTCACGCGGGAGATGAGTGAGTGAGAGAGGATTGAGGAGCGTGGTTGAGGTATAGACGTATGGGAAGTTGAAAGTATTATAGGTTGATGTCTGAGAAGATAGACAAAGGTTGCTGGATGATGGAATGTTGAGAAAAAGGAGTTTGAAATGTTTTCCACATCATGTATATATATA
>JAYJLV010059987.1:0-17720 GCA_036873485.1 Torymus texanus
TTCAGACTTACGATTTAATGTAATAATTGGTATAATTATTTAATTATGTAATATTACTCTGGAATAAATCGTGAATGCATTATGTATATCTGAAAAATTGAAAGAGACGTCGAAATAACATTTTTCATTATACAGTTTATAACAAAATTTATTTTTTATTATTAATTTTATAACAAACATTTATTTTTTGATCAAATAAATTTCAGCAGTGTTTGTTTTAAATTGATTCCGCTCAGAAAAAGAATCGCAACGATGTAATAATAAAGTAACAATGTTTCCAATTATACAGAGTGTGTCAAAAGACCCGGAACGGCACGATAACTTGTCGGCAATGCATTTTCGGAAAAAATGTTTCAGGCAAAAGTTTCTTTTTTTTTTATCATGTTCAAGGTAAAATTTAAGGTCACCGTCAGGAAAAATCCTAAAACTTTTACCTGAAACATTTTTTCCGAAAATGTATTCCCGCCGAGTTATCGTGCCGTCCCGGGACTTTTAACACACCCTATATATAAAATATATTTGAATGTACCTACAAACTTTATTACTATTATTGAAAATGAAATGACATTGAATGTAGTTGGAAAGCTTTTCATTGCCAAAGAATAACATAATTATATGTCACACACAAAACGATCATTCGCAATAAAAACATCAAAAGCAGAGAAAAACTGCCTATAGGTGGCATCAGACTCTGCTGTGTGTAATGAGCTTTGAGCGATGAATGAGAATTATATTAGCTGGCCAGCCGGAACTCTTACGCTACGATGATAATCAGATCAAGGCAGTGCAGCGCGCAAGCGTATTTCGGCTGCGCGTACGCGTCTCTGTTCGCATGTTGCATTTCTCTCTATCCACCCCCTCTGCTACTGCCACCATTGCTGCCGTCGAGTCTTGCCATTCGTCACCGCTGGGATTGAATATCGCAGATGGACGTAATAATTCGAAAATCATCGATGCGAACTCGAAGCCGAGATTGCAGCATAGTTAGTCGCCCTAGCAGTGCTCCCGGGCTCGAGATTTGCGGCTGAGTCTGTTATGATGCAAGACCTCGTTGTGGATTTGAACTTTACAGGTTGAAATGATGTTATGACACTTTTTCTAAAACAAAGTGGTGAATTTGAGAAGGAGTATTATATTTATATCGATGAAATGTTCCTTTTATTATCATACAAGTTTAGAGGTGCTAAAAGTTCAAAAACGATTTTTATACGATTATGTAGTATCAGCAAAATATATGTAATATTACAAAATCATTTCAAATTATTGCAATATTAATTAGTGTAAATCCAGAACAATTTATAACTAACAACTGGCAATATAGTTAATGTTATATATTTATATTTTGGTAAGCTATTAAATAGGATTTGTAATGTTTTTTATACGATAAAATTACTAAGTAAATTAAATATCGATATTTAGTGTTTCTTTAATCTACGAAATAGCTAAATAATTGCCAGAATAGCGTTTCCATATAACGATTTATTAACAAGTTTTACTAGCTGTTTTCTAACTTCTTGGCCACTTCATATTATAAAGAAATGTCTACTAGGGAACTAAGCCAAGAACATGCCCATGAAAAATCTCATCATCTGACAGTATTTTTGAAAAGGCTGAAATTCAGAAAAGCTTATCAAATTTAGGTCAAGGGCATACTATCGAATAATGATGTATTCCAAGTACCCTACTATATTTTCAATAGCTTCAAATCGATGCCTCAAATAGATTTGTATGCTTGACGATTTGAGAAAAGAATAGTTCAAAATCATTATAAAAGTATCTTGTAAAATAGAATATTGACCGGTGTTATAATAAATAATAAACCCAATATTATAAACAATATGTACAACTATTGTGATAATTTATATCATTTTACAACTAAGTTAACTAATGTAAATGACAAGAAAATTTAAAAACTAGTGTGCGTTACATTGGTTCTTGATAACTGTTATAAATTTGAAAGTTAACTTTTTCTTTTACATTTGTAACAAACAAAATGTTATATTTATCAAATACGCAAGATCGACGTTATAGCGAAAATACATATGTAAATAGGTTACGCAATATAATTGTATAATGTAAACACAAATACGAGTTATAAGTGCGAATTTCGTCACTACCGAAATTCGCTAATAATACGCGCATATTATTGTACGAATAATTTAGAAAGCGACGAAGAGGCCGACAAGTCGGACGTCTCTCGAACGCACTCTCCTCTCTTTTCCCGACGAGTCAGCGAACCCGACACGGGGTAAGTGATAAATGTGTATAATTATATCATTCTGAAATTCTATTGTATGCGTTATATTTACATGTAATATAATTATAATAAAAAAATTGTAATAGTTGCGGTGACGAGATACGCTTCTTAAATTCTAACATCGGCCACGAAGACGGCATCACGCGATACTTAAGAGAAACGACTAGCCACGCCAAGCTACGCTGCGAGGATATCGCCTTCGAGGCAGCCATTGATGCCACCTTCTTGATTTAGAAATTTAAAGCTAAGTACTCGTCCAAAACATGTATTGTAATGCATAGAGAGAGAGAGAGAGAGAGCCGAAGTGACTTGCGTTTTTGTATTTCGATTGTAATTCGATTTTAAGTTGAACCGATTGAATTTGAAAACATTAACGTATTATAGCTGCGTAAACTTTGTCATCGTATACTATTAAATAAAATTATCCAGTTAGTGAATTCACATATAAAAATGTACATAGACTTATTATACATGCAATCTCTGTAGAACATTCAGATTATTTGTGTGGGAATAAATTTACAATTCAAAGATCGTAGGTCTCGGTAGAAAAGGTTTATTTTTCTGTATGTAACGGTATTACCCAACTGACATAATTCAACCAACTATAAAATTGTTGATAAATTGAAAACTTTTAACGATGCGAGCAATCAATCATTTTTCTACACCAAATATATGCTTGAAAACAGAGAACTCAAAAGCTTCACTTATATTTGCATTTCGTGCATGCTTTTCATTGAAGTTTTCTCTCTCTCTCTCTCTCTCTCTCTCTCTTTCTCTTTCAAGCTTCACGACAGAACACGCAACCACACAGCAATGCTACGGTTTTCGTCAGACGCTTTGAGAATTGCAACGGCTTTGCCAAGAACTCTGCTACAGTCTACCACTGAGTACCACCGCATCATCTTGCATGCAACCGCGTCGTTCTTTTGCCCATTGGCGTGCGCTTGCGATTTGCTTTGCGCTACATTAGCGTCGATCCGTCACATGAGCATCGGCACGTCTATTTCTATTGCACTCTCGTTTCGTCGAACGTTGTTAGACCCTGTTCAAAGTACGTACTTGGAATCAAATTGAGCCCTCACCTGTCGACATATTTGATGATGTATTCACGTTATTTATACACATACATTTATTATGTATGCGTAACTTTTGGAATAATACAATCTTTTTCATTATCCTGAAATTAAATAGAAGCTTATTTTCTCTATTTTATGGTTCTTTTTTTAAATTTTGTATAAAATACTTGCTACACCAAAGAGTTTTGTTTGAAAAATTTTGGTTCACTGTGAACTATAAAGAGCAACAAAAATCGTGCGTTAACGTAGTTCTCTAAGGAGTTGTGAAACAATGCAGTGATCACGAAATAATAAATATTATTTAACATTTTAATTAGTGAAATCATGTGAGAAAAAATTATTTATATACTTATATGATTTTTGTAATAAAAGGGTAATATAAAGATAGAGTAGAAAATCAATAATTTCTAATTTCACTAACTTGTAATTCGCATAGTAGCGGGAAATAGGTTAAGAAAACAGCGATTTTCTACTCTCAACAATAAATACGTTTTTAAAAAGGACGGCTTGATGTATATTTTTTCTACTTCTAAAAAAGAGCAGAATTTCATCTTTAATAACATACTTTTTTATTTTTAAGAACCTAGCTTTAAAGTAACAAATTTTCTTACTTTCTATAAAAATTCATATGATTCCTATTAAATGCCGTATAAAAACGACTAAATTCATAATTTTTTCTTAAAAAATAGGTCGGCAACCTATATTTTAAAAAATAGAAAAAATTCTTGAAATTTTATAGAACATGCTAGAATATTGTTCAATATAACTGTAAACGAAATATTCTTAAAAATTTCTGTTTTAAACAATTTAAAACATCGGAAAACATAAACTTTGATTTTTGGAAATTTTTCTTTGAAAGCAGTAAACAAGTATTTTTCGGCAATAATAAAAAATAGACTAAAAATGATGGAAAAAATAACTAAAAAACACATAATAGAAAGAAGTATTTATAGAAAAAATGTAGCATTATAATATATAAAAGTAACTGGACCATAAAGTACTATAACTCTGTATTCTTGAGTCTCGTGTTATGTATTATCTATAAATTTACTTTCCGTAATATATGTTTTCTAGAATTGTGGCAGTATGAATTTAATTTTTTCTGTGACATGTTAATGGATGCCCGAAACTTTTTAATCTATATGTTTCTCTTTTAAATCCTGCGCGATAATAATGTTTCTGCTAATGCCATCTTCTATTTTGCATTTTCCGATGGACAAGTCAGCTATCTATGAATTTTTTGGTATAATTATACCTAATAATATGAGAATATCAAGTGAATATAGGTTTCAGCACTATATCGAACAACTACCACATATATTGGTAACGCGATATTAATAAACTAAACGAAGAGTATACATGCAATGGAGCAAAACAACTTCTTTCGACTCATCGCTCAGCATATCCTAGATTATACACTATACAGCATCAGTACAGTTGAAAGCCATCCGAAAATGCCGGAAAATTCTCCCCGCTTTCACAATGCCATCTCATTACGCGAAATTCTTATACATCTCGTCGGAAGAAAAAGAAAATCCAGCTTGCTCTCCACACGCGCGCTATATACGCACGACAACGCACAAAGAAACTGGCGCTGCGCGATAAACATTAGCCGAATATGGCTTTCTCTCTCTTTCTCTCTTTCACCAAAGAGACTACACAAAAGATTTTTATGTAGCTCGAGGGAGAAAGACTCGCGGCCGCTTCAAAATGAATAGGTGTAATAATAATTTGCAGGATTGTCGGGTAAAATCCACAGAGTATATGCGCGAGTATATACGCGCGGACGCTCGCACAAAGCTCGAGAGACCGCGTGGTGAGCGCGCGCGCGCGCGACCCCTTGAATTTTTCAGCATTCGCGCAATTACTCATTCAGCATTTGAACGCTGCGTTTTCCCTCCTCTCTCTCTCTCTCTCTCTCTCTCTCCCCCTCTGGCAATAAGCTCAACGTATATATATATACATATATACACACGTACACGTGGGCAAGGACGAGGACGAAGAGAAAGAACTGTGTTTTCTTAAAAGCTCCGACGTGTGCGGCCTGCACGCATGCGCCTCATCCGCGCGCGCGCGTCGACAATAAAAGCAAATTTATAGCGAACGATTACATTCATAAATAACCTGAAAATATCGCACGTGCGCTGTGCCACACACACACACACATATGTATATATACAACACCAGCAGCAACGGCGGTCGCGACATAAAGTCGCAATCGTTATTCCAGTTTATTCCGCATTACTCACTCGCAGCCCGGCAGCGCCGCGCGCGACCCCAAACCCCTTATACACAACACACGCGCGCGCATTTGCCACCCCCTCCACCGCCCTTGATAAATTCACGAAACATTAATAATAATTATAATTCTCGCGGCACACCCGCACGCGTGCCACTTCGCCTTAGTAATTTATTCCCTTTCCGCACTTTCCCCTCCCTCTCCCTCTCTCTCTCTCTCTCTCTCTTTGTATACATCTATATCTATACTCACCTACCTACCTACAGCCGGCACCTTTACGATACCTCCATAAACTCTCTCTCTCTCTTCTCACCCCGTAGTCGCGTATAAGGGAGAGAAGCTGCGCGCGGGTGTGAGAGGTTAAGATGGTGTTACAGGAGCTATTATTACCCAGTATAACCCGAAGTGAAGGAGAACGAGAGAAACTGTATACTTCGGGAGGGAAAGGAGGGAAGGGACTTGCGCGCTCGTCGCAGCTATACTGTGTCGCCACGTCTTAACGCGGACAAAGTCCAAGCAGACTGCTACTACTACTGCTGCTGATGCTGATGCTGCTGCTGCTGCTGCTGTTGGCCTATGTGCAAAGCGAATTGCCGGGGAGGAAAATTGAGCTCGCCTTCGCCAACGGTATACTGTTAACCCTAGCCCGTTAGTCTCTGTGTGTGTGTGTGTGTGTGTGCATGCGAGCGAACGTTCCTGTAATGTGCACGAGTAGCCGACCTCCTTCTCCTTCTAGCGCCCAGTCATGCGCGTATATATATGTGTGTGTGTGTACATGTCTACGTATCACTGTAGAGAACATATGTGCACACATGTGTGTATGTAAGTACGAGAGGACCGATCTATAGTGTGTGTGTGTATATATGCGTGCGTTATCGCTAAAATGCCGTGTTTAACGCTTTTTATTCGATCGTACGTAACGGGAAAAGGAAAAGAAAGAAAGAGAGAGAGAGAGAGAGTGAGAGAAGGTGAACTCTTTCAATCTCTCTTCCCTTTCTCTCTCAAGTCGTGTGTTTCGCGCGTATACGAAGGGAGGGAAAAATTATTCGCGCTACCCGAAATAAATAGAAATTTAAGCGATAACTCTGCAAAATGCCAGGAGAAAAAAACGGAAGTCTACTCCTTCTCTTTCTTCTCCATCCCCTTCGTCCCATTTTATTTCTTTTAATTCAATTCGATGGCGCGAAAGGGGAACGCGAAAGAACGTAGCGCGCAGCAAGAGCGCTATACCGGTTTAATTGGTTGTCTTCCCACCCCTAGCGCACAGCAGCAGTAGCACCAGTGGCAGCTCTTGACTAATCGCGTAATACGTTTTATTGATATAATAGATTCTCGTAGCTCGCTCGACTCCGTAGCGCTCCGCAGCGAGTTTTTTTTTGCCTTCTTTTGCTATTGGAAATTGAACGCACACTCGGTGTATAGAGCTTTTTTATAATGGGTATACGCTATCGTATATAGTGTATATATATATAGGTGGCTTCCCGGAATAACCGAATAAGTCCACTTTTCGAGTTTCCGAAAAAAACGGGTTTTAATGTTCAAACTTATATGTAAGATCGGGAGAAACGAGATAAGTCGCGATACTTGACTACTCAATGGACACATTCAAAACACACATTTACACGCTGGTTTAACAGATTATACATTTTCTGATGCGTTCAAAACGAGTAAGAACTCTAAAGTATGGAATTATCCGGTTATTTATTAGATATATTCGGTTATTCCGGGAAACCACAGATATGTAATATATTAATTGGACTTAATTTGCGTAGAGGTATGAGAATTTCATCACCCATGTGCTACGCGCCCGAATAGATGAAAATTTATTTTCATTAATTGGATATCGGGGTATGTAGTTCATTGTTTTTTATATTAAAAGGTATCGATTTGAGAAGTAGAATTGAATGTTTATTGTTTAGCTTCATTAGATTTTATTGTCAAATGGATTTCCACATTATTTTGCAAATACCATACAATGAAGAAATCACGATTTGTTTAAACTGTGATAATATTCTGTAATATAATTATACGCTGTATTGTTAGCAACATGGTAAATATAGGATTTAATAATTCTTTGGAATCAAGTAGTACAAGTATTTTACTTGGCGACACGGTAAATGCTCGTAGCGCTTGGGTCGAGGAATGTTTGGAGACTAGTGCTCTAGAGCATAATATAATCCTTGAAGTATAGACATAGCTGTGCACGAAAAGCGTCAGAGACATGTGACTCTATCGTTGAGCGAGGTCGCGTGAGTGGAAATTATTTTCCGGGAATATTTGCTTTCGGTCTCTATTGGAAATTCTTCTCGATGCTCAAATAATAATTTTATTAACAATATAAAGTTAACAAAGCAATAACAAACTTTTGTTGTTTTAATAGCTTATATATTAGTGAAGATATTGTGTATTAGAATAGATATTGTGATTGAATAGTAGTTTTTTATTTTAAGTAGAATGAATTGTATATAGTCAGACATCGACCGAGGAGTCATTTCTTCTGATTACTTTCTGTTACTTACACTACAGTTATTGAGACTGTAGTAGTTAATTAGTTTTTCTGAATTATTTTTAAGCTGTTTTTAGCTGTGATAGCAACATTCAAGGTGAGAAAGAAGAGCTTCATTCTTAACCATACAAAGACAAAAGCAATTTCATATTCTTTTATGTATTAATTCATTTTCGCGAGGACATTCGTCTGAACATTTTAATTTTTAGTTCAATTAAACGTAACACTGTAGAAGGGCTAAGTTGAACGAAAAATCGTTTTCGTTTGCGTTAACCAGTTTCAGACCAAATGACACGAATTTTTCTTAAACTTTTGACTTCATAACTTTTCATGAAAAAGTCGTAGGAAAAGCTTGTAACATAACATTTCTTATAATACTCGATCTTTTCCTCGAAAGAGGAAATCTTGAAAAAAATACTATATTTTACGTTTTCCCTATGACGTTTTCATAAAAAGCCACGAGGAAAAGAAATTAGAGAATAATTCCATTGGGTTATAATAATACTGTAAAGTTTGTTAATAAAGTTCTTCAGACACACGTTTCTACAAGTCTCTATATTCTTCTACTCCAAAACACCATTTACGATCCTCCCCAAGATGATCTTTCGTCCATCACCAAAACTTTTGCGACAATTAACTTCCACGACACAGCGTCGACATAAATAAATTCTTATCTCGCGAACCGAACGGCCATTCGACGGAAAAAGTGCGCGTGAGCCACTTTTTTCGGGCGCGACTCTTCAAGAAACATTTCCCAGCAAATCCGATAAAAAAATATATGATCCGAAACGTCTGGGATCCTATACCATCCAGTTCCCGTAAGTCGTCGTATAACGTGAATTTCGTTTCAGTCGCAGAGCTATAATGGCTGAAAAAACTCCATAAGGTTAGCAACGCGCGTGGATCGATTCGAGACAATAGGGTCATAAAAAAAAATCACCCTGCTGTAGCTTTTCACCCGCGGGGCATCTTTGTGTGGCCTTTTTTGCGAAAGTAGGATGGTGCAATGAGTAATTAGCGGTGATATAATTATTGCAATGGAATTTCTTGAAATTGTTGAAGCCGCGGAATTCAAAGGGAAAAATGTACAAAGGTCGACATTTTATTTAAACTTCCATCGTTTTAAACTTCAAACAGATACTTTTTAATCAGTGATGATTTTTTTCAATCTACACGCGAACTCGATCAAAAGAATACTATTGCTGAAGTTTTATATCTATGTGATAATGTTATAATACGAAACGCATTTTCTCCGGAAATGAAACATTTTTCAGTTTGGATTGCGTATATATCTGTGGCTTCGAAGCATAACCGGATAAGTCCACTTTTTTGAAAATCGAGATAATCCCGGATTTTGTATCTTCAAATAGGCCTTTTTTATTTATCACTTTCAGTAGTAGCAAAAATATTGCCGTAAAGCTACAATTCAGCCGAAACGTAACCAGATAAGTCCATTTTTCAAATTTTCTGCCCGGAATAACCGGGTTAGTCCATCATTTTTTTTGTTTATCGTAGTTATAATTTATTTTATCTATTCTAATTGAATGTGAATATGATGACTAATACAATACAAATACAATACAAATGGTCGTAAATTTAATAGAAATTTCTTGAATAAGCAAGAAGTCATTGAATAATTGCTAATTTTGTAATTTGTTGACCCGTTTCATAATTAAATTAAAGAATATGCTCTAAAATAAAAGCGAACCGCACTATCAGGTAACTCTAGAGTTCCCGGAATAACCAGATAAGCCCATACTTTTTTGAGTTCTTACTCGTTTTTAACGCATCAGAAAATGCATAATCTGTTGAAATCACCGTGTAAATATCTGTTTTGAATGTGTCAATTGACTAGTCAAAAATTGCGACTCATCTCGTTTCTCCCGATCTTACATATAAGTTTGAACATTAAAAACCGTTTTTGTCGAAAACTCAAAAAGTGGACTTATTCGGTTATTCCAGGAAGCCACAGATGTTTTTTCTACTAATATTGTAAAATTTAAAATGTTTATAATTTGAAAGTGTATAGGAATTTTTTAAATAAACAGATAAATATATATTAACCATCATATTCAAATTCAATTAGAATAGATAAAATAAAATATTACTACGATAAACCAAAAAAAAATGATGGACTTATCCGGTTATTCTGGGCACAAAATTTGATAAATGAACTTATATGGTTACGTTTCGGGTGTATTGTAGCTTTACGTCAATATTTTTGCTACTATACTGCAAGTGTTAAATGAAAAGAGTCTATATGAAGATACAAAGGTAATCCGAGGTTATCTCGATTTGTAGATATGTAAACGCTCGCTTGACTTTAGCGTGAGCAAATTTTCACCTCTCACATAATAAACTTTTAATCATTTCGCATAAACGTATATATTATGCTCGGCTCGTATCACGTGAGTCACGCCACATATTTCATTGAAAAAACGACCTACGTGGTTCTCGATTATCTCACTCGTTAATTAGTTATAATAAAAACAAACTAGCGCAGAAGACCCATACGCCCTTACATAATAAGTTATTGCTACGAGCTGAACGCACCCACTCGTCTACCACATGTTGCACTTTAATTAAAGTATCTGCATACATATATCGCATTTCGTTCATCATGCAATACACCGCGATCGTCGAATATTCCAACCGTGTAATTTAAAAAGAAGAAAGAGAATCCATAATTAATTAATCTCGTCTCCATGGTATAAAGAATCACCCTATAACAACATAAACTACATCGCGCAATTTACCAAATTAGCCCACCTCGTGTATGAAAAAGTACACAAACTCGGCCCGGTTATTCCAGCTGGAATTTTCATCGGTCTATTCGAGAGAAGTAGAGCCGAGGGAGGGCGAGTCAAACACACGATCGCGCGAGCAAAGGCATATTTGGCTTCACTCTCTCTCTCTCTCTCTCTCTCTCTCTCTCTCTGGCCCTCCCTACCCAGCCATTATCGAATGCGAATTAGTCCATTGGTCCGTTCGCCTGAGCGTACGCGTGCGCGTGGTAGTGCACGAACGGCAAACAGGAGAACGCGCGCTTGCGCCCGTCCGGGAATAGACAACAGAGTGGTAACGCGCGTTTCTCCTTCACTCCCTCTCCAAATGCAAGGCCCGTATATATACGTATATATATGTATACATGTATGAGCGGAAGTAGCGGAGGGACGCATAAAATATACATGCGCACATCGGATTTTCCTTCGCGAAGGTAGCTTCTGGCAGGCCCTTCCCCGAAAAAATTCTCTCCACGCGGCGGCGGCAGCACGCGCCGTATGTGCAATCTTGAATATTTTATTTGCCTCGAATCCACTTTGCGCGCCGGCGAGCGAAGGTCTCCTGTAAAATCCACGAGTTTTACGTTTTTGTTGCTGGGAGAAGAGAGAAAGAGAGAGAGAGAGAGACGGCGAAGCGAGGCTTGAATCTCAGAGCTGGCTTTATGCGGGTAATGGATGTGTTCGAACCACATTTCCGTTTGGTGTGTAGGAGCTGAGATTTTTTAGGAAAAGAGCAAGAGAAAGTTCAGTGTTGAGTGGTGACATAATTGCTGATATTTCATTATCCGGGACGGAATTACGGGAATTGCTTTAACGAACGATAAAAGAATGATTTGCGATCCGACAAATGTGGATACATTTTTTCCCGAAAGTATTTTTAAAAGATTAGTATGCGAACTTACGCAATTTAACAAACAGTGTTTATGCGGAATGAAAAATTTTGTTTTTTTGTTGCTTTTTCTTTGATGTTTGATTGAAATCGAGAAACTCGAAAAAATAAAACATAATCATTTTGTTTCTAGTTTAAAAAACAATTACGAACAAAAGAGAACTTTTTTATTGTAGATTTATGCTATTGTACAAGAACAGTTATTCAATATACTCTTAATAACCTAAACGTTTTATTGAAGTCATAATTTAATACACATTAAATATAGCTTGATAATTTAATTTTATGTATTTTGCATATTACATTACATTAATTTCATTTACAGCTGATTGGGGTGATAGTAATATCAAGTAAGCAGGAATCAAGAGTAATTTTATATTCCAATTAGGAAAATTGAGGCAATACCTGGTAGTCTTTTCATTACAAACATTGTAAATATCCTTTGAAAAATTTACCTATATACTAAAGCTATTTAATATAATCGTAAAATGAAAATTAATATAATATAACAAATATATGAATTGTGTTACGAAACCGATTCTTGTAAATTGTTAAATCCGCTCGTTTTTAGGCTCATGTTTTTTTTTTTACTAATTCTAAACGCATTGTTTCAAACCTTTTAAACCCAAATTTTCTAAATTCTGTCTCGGGCTTGATTGTCGAGTTACCGACCGTGTGCACAGATATGCTATCTGGGGCCGCAACTGTCTCTTAGCCGATTTTTGTTCGATGAAGAGAGAGACCACGGGGCAGGATGAACGTAGAGGCCGCCTGTGTACGTCGGCCGAGACAGTCTTTTGGAAAAAATCGTACCTGTGGCAACGCTCTCTTGCCTTCGTTTAAAATATAACAAAAGCTTGATTCCCTGCTTGAGCTTTAAAACGAACGGACGTCTTTCTAATGTAAAAAAAAGTTGTTCTAAAATAAATTGATATAAAACATACAATTGAGTATTAGTATTTTCTTTCTGCTACAATTTGCTTGGACCAATTATTATTAATTCAATAAATCTCCTCAGTAAATTCATAGAAATATTATATAAACCAATTATGTTAAATCTATTACATGTAGGAGCTCACAGAGGTCTGGTATGTGGTCGAAAACGAACTGCGAGTGAGCAACTCACCGGGCGTTGAACCTTATAATAATTAAGCCATCTTGATAGAAAATTGATACGGATATTTGATTTCCAGATGAAGAGCGGCAACATATCGTCAATCCTAACTGAACAAGGATTACAACATGCATAAAAAGGGAGTATAGTGGATACGACTCGTAATTAATAAAAATAGTTTAATCTTGCTAACGAGTTAATGATTTCACTGCATCTTTTCAAGTACCAAACTTGAAATTATAATATTTATTATTGTTTTTAAACTCATTCAGCGTACCTATATAAACAAAAGAACAACAAAAAATCCAATCATAAATTTATATTTTCAAGGATTTGAAACTGGTTTGGTTTGAAATATTAAATGTGTCAAGATTACTTTCACAATTTTAAGGTTGAATTATTACTGAACTGACCGTTGGAGGTAAAAGTTTGACTGCTCTAGAGAGTATATAAGCTTGCTTTGTATCGCCGAGATAGAAAGAGTAGTTCTCTTTTGTTCTGAATAAATGTTTTTTCTAATTTTTTATTTTAATTAAAAAATAAAAATTAAATTTACTCCTTAATAACGTCGCGGTTTTTTCTTTCTCCAATTCCATTGCTGATAATAGGTTAGAATAAAAGAACAAATTAATTACTCCTGGTCATAAATAGTTTCTGTCTGATGTTTTGGAACGATAGAATATTAAATATTTTAAAATTAACTGATGCAATATCTATGTATCGCCAGCTAGTGTGCAAAGTACAAGTAATCATAGCGCTATAAATTAAGATTTAGCAGAGTCACGGGTTTAGCTGCTCGACTATACATCCTAACTCTGAAGCGTCAGCATAACGATAAGAAGATGTACACGAAACCTTCGAGCAAGCCTCGTGACAGTACCTCAGTGGTCAGAGCACCGGACTAGAATCCTGGATCTGTGAATTCGAGCTCGGATTGTCGTATATTTTTTATGCGACTTATTCATTTCATTCACTCCGTCGTCCTCTTATACGTAACAAAAGGAACAAAGTACAAAATATTTGTATAGTACTAATGCAAAGTAAATAGAATTATATAACACACGATTTGTGTAATCATTTGTTGAACTACACTAACCACATGATTTTCAACCGTACATATTGTTACGTCTGGATAGATACGCCAAAATATGAAAGAACGTAATAAGCAATGCATCCAATTACGATGATTATTCAGAGTATCTGATTTGCAAATCGACGAACCGGGTCAAGCCCAAGTCCCGACATTTTTTATTAAATTATTTTTGCGAGGCCTCACTCGCAACAATATTCAAACTTTAACATAAGGATTGCATAATCCTTTAGTTTGAATCATTTTTAGTCTGAATAAATTTTCTAGAACATAACAAATTCTGAGAATAAAAGTAGAACAAGTGACGTATCCTCTGTTTTCCTTCGATTGATGAAATAAATTCTGAGAATCCACAATAACTTTATTGTACAATGATATTTTTGAATTCCGTAAAAATCAAAAGAAAGCTCGATTTTTGTCAAATGAATTCTATAGCACGATAGAATATTTACATTACTATCTAACTACTAATACTACTAAAGTAAATGTAAGAAATTTGTTTTTATTCGGAATAACAACATACGAAGGATTCAAAGAATTTCTGCCAATAATAAAAAATTTATATGGATTATGCACACTATTTATTTATTTTCAAGCTATAGAATATAATTTCAAATAAAATTAATCACTAATTTAAATTGTTTTCATTCTGATTCTGATATTATTTAAAACTATCATCAAATCGATTCACTTTTGCTGTGACTCACACACCATTTTTCCAAGTAACTAGCCTCTCGGTTTCTAATAGAATGTGCGAAAAGAAAAAATTCACCTAACTGCACAAAATATTTTAATTATTTATATACAAATGAAATTACTGAAATCGAAAATTACTGCACTTCTGTAGATTTACGTCGTATTGAATTGAATTTATAGTATCAAACTTTTACAATGCAATGAGGGTAAGTAAGACACGCCAGCAATTCGAATAAAATGTATACTTTTTTCTCTCTGAAAGATATTCCACATATCAGTCGATTTGCCGCATCGGCGCCGCCTAAAAGCAAGCCCACCATCTCCGTTAAATCTCCTCTTATTAGATCTCCGCCTTTGGAGCAGCCACTTTTGCGCCTCTCCCAGCTCGTCTCTCTTCCGAATACCATTCGATATACGCCTTTTTGCATAAGAACTATTCAATTCTCCGCTGCATTTAAGCACGTCTTTGCAGAGCTGGCAGCGCTGGCAGCAGTTGCCAAACACAAGCGACGCTATTTCACGGGTATTCGCGCTGATCCGCATTGGGTTGGGAGGAAGGATAGGGAGAACGTTACTATACTCTCTCTCTCTCCTCGTGCCACTCTCCTCCTTCTTCGTCTTCTCCGACTCCATTTGCCGTATACTTTACTCCCATCAAATGGGCGGTAAGTGCGACCCACTTATGCACGGGAAAAGGGAAGGGGGTGCGGCAAAATGTAAAATCTGACAAGTCGTGCGTTTTGCCCCTCTGGCGTTCCGCTCTATTTGTCGTCGTCGTGTAGCTGTACGTTGCCACCGTACCCAATGCGTTTGTAGCCGCGATCTTTGTTCTGACGTTTCGCCTCTACGCCACAATTTTAATTTTCGGGATAATCGAGGTAAAGTTTAATTTAATCAAATTTGCCAAATCAAAGGGGATTGGAGAAAATGAAACTTTGGTATTTGGACAGTAGGCAAGATATTTTGTGAGTTGAAAAGCTGTTTTCAACTGTTTCCAAAATATTAATTTACCTTTATATTTTATATAATATAAAGTTTGAAATAAATTTTTTATTGTAATTTTAATATCACAGGATCCATTCTTTTGATTCTATTGTATGTTCAATTCAATATTCCTGTCGAAATTAGATTGAAATCCACTATAATATAATATTATTTTTGTTGATATTTGCATTTATAATTTAAATATATTACATAGTTGCATATAATTTTCGATGGCATAATATTGGGTTGTTAAGTCTACATTATTTAGGATATTATAGAGAGTAATCTGATGCCATTCTATGAATGGAAATTATATAAATTAATAATATTTAGATGTAATTATATTAAAATAACAGAAACTAAGCGAAGAATTATGAATAATACATTAAGCATCGGATTTCAATGATATTGTAGTTACGTTACATATAAAAAATATAATTAACGTACACATAATATGTAAAAAAATATATAGCAATCGTATATGTCTCCAACATTATTCTTACGGTTTCTCTAATGAGTGATGGCGCCGCTCCCTCCCATCGCTCGCCTATAAACCTTATAACTTTTACAACCTTGTACATAAACGTAGTAGTAATTTCGCTATAATTTCTTTTAAGTTTTATTATTCGGAACGTAAACTTATATAGATCGTAAGCATAAAAAGTATATTCTTTACAATGTGTTTCAATTTTTATGGATTTCCTTTAGCAATAAAGCAGTGCTTTTTCTTCTGTTATGGGGTTGGCAGCGAACAGTCAACATATCTTTTTTAGCTATAACTGCGAGCATCTTGAGCCTTAAAAGTTTTAAAATATGAAAGATAGGACATGATAAAAAATAATAGGCTTGGAAAATTGGTATATATATAATCAACTGGAAATATTGTAATCTAAAGAATAATATTAGTTATATATTTTCTTTGTGATTTTATTGCTGTTGTTATAGTATAAAATTATATTTGCAATAATTAGTAAAATTAATCGAAATAGTTAATTACTAAAATAAATTTGATATCTACGAATTTCTCGTAACCAAATTCGAAAAGTTATACGAAAATCACCCAACGGAAAAAATTACGGCAAACCGTGGTAAATCTGTGAAGTTGAAAATTGCCTGGCCTGCGTCACAAAAAATGAAATAAAAAGGCCAAGCAATTTAAAGAAAATATAGACGTAAAGAGAAAAAGGCAAAATACGCTCTCTATAAAAATAAGCCTGGGTAGAAAAAACGCAGACTTGACTCATATATGCGTCCCTTTTTAACTTTTTATCTGGCATGCCTGATATATACGAGGGGATTCATTTTTAGTTGTCCAGCCGAAAAGAAAAGTTGTCCAAAACTTTATATATACATGAAGTATTCAGGACAGTAGAGTACAAAAGCTTTAAGCTCTTTAGTCAATATGGATATAGCCGGATGTGTTGAATAAAAAAACCTTATGTTGAGGGTTGATTAAATTTTATTTTGAAAATTTTAAAAATGGAATTGCTAACCAGGAATCGAACTGGTTGTTCTTTCGTAATTGAAATTTTTTAATAATAGGATAGATTTTAGTTTGTTTACGATAAAAATAATTAAACTTGTTAAATTGTCTGTTAACATTTTGTAAATATAAATATAAAAAATTTTCCCACGATTTCAAAAGTAAAATTCAGCCGTAGTCAAGAAGTCATTTGTCTAATTTCGTAGAATCGAAAAAAATATTCCCTTCTTGTATCTGTGTGGGCGGGAGACAGCAAGAAAAGAATCGATAATACTGTCTCGTCATTAATTTCACCTTTCGCCATTATTTCATTCTGCTCCAATGATTCGGCTCGACTCTTGATCTGCCTTTTTTTATCCTCTTCATCCCAGGGAACAGCGGAGGCAAGATAATTCTTTAAATATTTCACGCGAAAAGGGCGTAAAAAGCCGCTAGGCAGTGGAAAAGGGTTAATACGAGAACATAAAAACCAGAGGCGTAAGCGTAGCGTTCGAAAATGTAGCGCCGGTGAGATTAGATTCTTATCCGGACAGAGAGAGAGAGAGAGAGAGAGAGAGAGAGAGAGAGAGAGAGAGAGAGAGAGAGAGAGAGAGAGAGAGAGAG
>JAYJLV010059998.1:0-17719 GCA_036873485.1 Torymus texanus
GATAAGACCCTAATTGGTTTAAACTGGTGGCACGTTCCTATAGAAGTTTATTGACATTTTTGCTTATATCTTCGGTATTTTTTCAAATATGTTACTCAACCTTTTTTTACAAGTTTAGAATAATATATAGAATCGAAAAATCAAATAAAAAAATATTGATTTTTTCCAAATTTAAAGGTGTCCTCCCCCCTTAAGTAATTTGGGTTGGAAAAATTACCTCTTTTGTTTCATGCTAGTCACTCGCTTCGTTTTGCATGATATTTTTGCCCCACTTATCTATGATTTGAAAATTGAAGATTGTGTGTATCGCGAGGTAGATTTTATAATCAAGTGACTTTTACTTATGCAACTTGGTGTTTCTAACCCGGGTCCTTTGGTTCACGTTTCGTTGACCCAGAAACCAGATTAAATCGCAAACGTTAAAACGTCGTGCGATTGCCTACCTGAACTGGTTACTTATGGTGCTTCACACGAAATCATGACTCGGGCTTTTATTTCTCGCCAGGGACTCGTACCCTTCACCAAGTCCCTCGTTGGTGTGCCAGCTGCTCAAGTAAAACGTTACGCTTTCTCTTTTGTATCGACCATCACGACGGGCCTGAAACGACTCTTAATTTAAGAGAACAACAAGACGAATTTTCAAGTCTATTTAAGTACTTTTACACATCTATATTACGTTTGACTTTATTTAAAAAAAATTCCGTGAGATGCTCTTTTTTAATCAACAATTTTCGATTAGAATAGGTGCTTGTATAAAACTAATCTTAAACTAAAATATACTTTTAAATACGTAACTAAAAAATTAATTTTCCGACAAAACATATCATTACATACATTTATAACATATACATTAGCCTGGACGTTAATTTTTTTAAATTTGTTTTTTCCCTCGAGCCGGGAAAAAATGGCTTCTAATTACCTCAAAAACTATGCGCATATAGGTTTTCAACCCATAGCATCGATTTTTCACGTGCCTCATATCAAAGCACCCGAAGTCTCTTCATGCTTTTACATGCAAGGAACGGGTCAAAATGTTTATCATTTGGGAAACCAGTGGAAATTTTGGAATTTTAACTTCCGATATATATTTTCCCATGTATTTTGAGCCGCTAAATCGAATGGTGCTATTAGTTTTTACCAGGATAGTGAAATAAAAAAGTTATAAGCCAAAGTCGTCGAAAAACTCGGAAAATTGCAAAAAATCGCGTAAAAATTGACTTTTAACGTTTATAATCAGTGAAAAGTTATACAATTTTTTTTCAATAACATATAGATTCATCTATTTTGAGCTCTTTAATCGAATGGTGCGATTGGCTTTTGCTGATTCAATCGAAAAAACAAGTTATAAGCAAAAATCATCAAAAAACTCGATTATCACGGTAAAAAGGACAAAAAGATAATTTGTAATATTATCGTATAATTTGAACCACTGAATCACATACACTTATCGGTTTAAAAAATTCAAGAAAATTTATAAGCTGAGATTAAGAAAAACGACCTTTTGAAGGAAGATTCTGAAGGTAAAAATTACAAAACAGTACAGAATATTCTAATTGTATATTTAAACAAAATATTTATTCATACTAGAAATTTGAACAGCGCGCATTGCGCGTCCTAACCTGGAAGACGTTTGAACTTCCCGCCTTAGACGTATGCGAACTATATGAGCCAATCACATAACTTTTATCTTGGCTTCAGATCAGGTAATGACTTTTTTATATAGGGCTGGTCGCATGAACGTTTCTTTGTTGCTGTCTTTTATCACATGTAATCGATACTGCGATTGTTCATCATCTTTAGTGGAAAGATGGTTGAATTCAGTTACCAATTTTACTTCTCCTTCGGCTGTATCATTTCCGACTCTAAGGTTTTTAACAACTTCCAAGCCATAAATGTAGTTTCTTTTTTTGGCCCATATTAATGGATTCTTTTCTAAAAAAGTTGTCAATTTTTATCCGATTAAAAAATTCATAAGAGTTTTAGAAATAAAATCACTAATGTTTGAATTCACTATTTTGTTCAAATTTTATCATTCACTAAAATTCGTTTTCCATAAATAAAAGCACTAGAATTTGATTGCAGAGCTATGCACATTTTCAAATTTTCTTTATTTGAAATAGTTAAGTCAAAAAATGCTAGTGCTGCTAATTGGATTTTCTAACAGCAGAGTCAGATATACTTTCATAAATTCTTCTGTATTCGTACAAACATTTTGAAAACTTTAGATCTTGATTTGGTGCTTGATCAGCAAATGGAGCACAAAACCAGGCTTTAACGTAGGCTCTTACTATGAAAATGCAAACGTCTCTACATTTTACTTCAACATCCTTTTTATCTTGCAAATATTGTTCCCGAAAGATATATATTTTCAAACAATAAATTGCTTTCGCCATCCATCTAGCATGGTGAAAAGCTCCAGGTGGATGAAAAGTTATACCACTAGATAATTTTCCGCCTAGAATAATGATGACTAGTTCCAAAAATTCTTTGAAATCATTTCTGATCAAATCCTTTTTCAAATACTCCGAACAAAATTCTAGAATTTTTTCTTTTAAATCTTGCAGAGATTCAATTACGAAAGTATCACTAGTCCCCGGTTCGAATTTTTTGTATCTACAAATTCCCAAACATCTCCCAAATTTTTAAACAATTATATCTCCGGGCCAGTTGTCTTACCAAATTTTATTACGAAAGTACTTCTCAGAACAAGCTCGTAAATACGATGCCTGCAAATAAAATAGAGAAGATCTTTATCGATTAATCTTTCTAATAACATGAAAGCTACATTTATTCGACCAGTATTGCTAGCTGTTGAATCAACAAAGAGCTTCAATGTTTTGTAATAAAGACCAGTCATCCAAAATCAACAGTGTACCGAATACTGCTTGAGCTTGATTTATTCCACTGCTAGAAGAGATCTTTGGAACACCCAAGAGTTATTCCACGGTATTACTTGTAATAATAATAGCTAGTCCATCAGTAGTTTCTCTTCGTCAATGTCCTGGAAGCAAATTTCCATCGCAGTGGATGGTTCTCAGTAAACCGGATAAAAGGGATGGATCAAGTTTTTTAATGGTCTCATATCGTTCTTTGCGAAATTTTTACGAGCCTCGTCAATAGATGTAGCGTTTAATACTAAATTGCGCGTATCAATTCTAAATGCTTCCGCAGTGACCAACAACAAAAGCATTACGTCTCTTTTACTAATTTTACATTTATCTAATATTGTAACTAATTTAGCTGTCATAATTGGTTCAGTAGCTCGCCTTTTCAAAGGCCTACTTTCAAATAATGAAGATTCAGACACTGGCCCAAGCAATTCATGTAATTCTTCTGTAAATAAAATTAAAGAAGAGTTTAAATTAAATGTTCATAAAATAAAATGATGCTATGAATACATTTTTTCTCCAATAGTAAAAACTGATATCAACTGCCTGTTAAAAGATGCCAACCTTTTTTGGCCATTTTACGAGTATCGCCCTTTTGCAATTTTGATGAAACATCGACTATCTTGTCCTGGTCTATGGTAACTGAAATTTCAGTCTTTACAATATTGAAGCTTTCACAGTCAAACTACCATTGTAGATGGTTAACTTGTGTCTGTACAAGTTGTTAAGGTACTGGAGCTAAGAGTTCCAGTTCTTTGCAGAGCTACAAAATAATTTTTGTAAGTAATTCTAATCTAATTTTCTACAATCAGGGTCATTCATATAAAATAGAATAAACAAGTTTAAAAAGAAGTATTTTATCAGTAATCAATAATTTTGTACATAAAAATTATTTTCAAACTATATTTTTTAAGAGGAAATCACTTTAAAAATTAAAAAACTATTGTTTTTTTTAACACGATTCCGAGAATCGTTAATAAAAAATTGTTTATTGCAACTGCATGGCGTGATAGCCATAAAGTTCAGTTTTGTTAAAAAGTCAGTTCACCAGAGAGCTCAAATTTGACATTTTAAGTCACATTATTTATTCTATTAAAGATATAGACTTGAAACTTTACAGTTAAGTACAAATTTAATGTAATTAACAATAAAAAAGTAGTTATAGTACCCAAGTTCTTGAAATATATCAGTGAGTTCCGAAAGCATGAAGTTTGATAAAAAGTTGGGGTTGTACTGATATTGAATATTACATTTTCGCCTTACCCTGGCCGAAAGTACCACATTCCCTCCCTGCGCAAAAACGGGAATGTGGTATTTTCGGCCTGTGTATAACGAAAAATAGTATACGCTCCACGGGAGTAAAATTGGCCAGCCCACATCTCGTGTTTGCCACCCTCGCCTTCGGATCGGGTGGCAATTTACACGAAATATGGACTGTCCAAGTTTTTTCCTCCCATGGTGCGTAATATACTATTTTGCTCATTATATCTCTGGATCTATGATAGATAGAGATTTGAGACTTTGCATACAGGTTTTTTATACTTTAATATAATAAGAAAAATACAATTGGAGTAAATATAACAATTTTTGACATTTATTTATCAAAAAACTTGACATTCTGATATTAGTTTAAATTACCGCTGAGGTAGGTTTTTCAGCAAGAGAATTTTTGTTCATACGTTTAATTAATGCAAATAGTTGTTAAAACAACTGATTATTATTAAATATTTTATTATAAATAAGTGCAAAAACAACCTGTCACGACCTAATTGTTCCAGTTGCATTGCAGTTTTCCTGCATGTGCTATCAAAATGCTTCATCAGTGGATTCTCCAACACTAGCAGATACAAGATTCCTTAACGTATAATTAAGTCGTGGTAGGTCGTTTTTGCACTTATATACAATAAAATATTTAATAACAATCAGTTTATTTAAGAACTATTTTCATTAATTAAACGTATTAAAAAATTCACTTGCTGAAAAGCCTACCTCAGCGGCAATTTCAACTAATATCAGAATGTCAAGTTTTTTGATAAATAAATGTCAAAAATTGTAAAATTTACTTCAACTATATTTTTTATATTATATTAAAGTATAACAAAGCTGTATGCTAAGTTTCGAATCTCTATCTATCATAGCTCCAGAGATATGAGCAAAAATTTAATATTCAATATCAGCACAACCCCAAATTTGTATCAAACTTCATGCTTTTGGAACTTGCTAATATACTTCAAGGACTTGAGTACTATAACTTATTTTTTATTGTTAATTAAGTTAAATTACACTTACCTGTAAAGTTACAAGTCTTTAATAGAATAAAAGATATGACTTAAAATGTAAAATTTCAGCTCTCCGTTGAACTCACTTTTGAACAAAACTCAGCTTTATGGAGATCACCGGTTTTTTCCGCGGCATCGTCTATAACCAAGATTCTTTTTTTCGTCTGCAGCAGTGTAATTATTAAGTATTTAAAAACCAACTACAATTACCTCTCTGATCAAGTAAAGACTGTTTATCAGATTCGTCTTCTTTCTTCTATAAAGCATCTGCGCCAGCAATGTCAAATAATTTGTTCACGCTTTCTTCTTATGCTTGTTCATTTTTTCTTTGAGTGTCTGATCTGCGTGAAGCATTTTTTTGTATTTTTCTCCATCTTTCATATTCATTTACTAGTTTAATGACACATTTTTTATCTTCTTGCGTTGGAATTCGAGCTTTTTTCCAAATAATGAGACACTCTTCAATGGCTAACTTCGCACTTTCGCGTAGGTCATAAAATAAAGCAGCTAGTACTTGTTTTATCGTTGTTAGATTATTTGTTGCAACTATTTGATTAGTACAATATCCAATGAGATTGACTTTTTCACGTAAATTATAAGTCATTATTGAAAAACTAAATAAAACTGTTTATGAACAAGCACCTCAAAAATGAAAACTACCATATCGTATTGTCACATTATTGCGATCGTTTGGATGGAACGAAAACCCGGAAAGAGGATTCCGGAATGGCGACAGCCAATCAGCCATTCTGGTTCGCCTTTCCGGTTTTTGAACAGCCCGTATCTCATACACAACAATTTTTCGGAACTATATATGTTAACTATTCTTTTTATCTATAAAAGATTGACTCCGTATCAGTAATCTTGTAACAAACTCATTTTTAAGTCATTTTACCATGATCTTCGAATTTTTTGACGACTTTGGTTTATAACATGTTTTTTTCGATTGAATCGGCAAAAGCCAATCGCACCATTTATTTAAAGAGCTTAAAATTGATGAAACTATATGTTATTGAAAAAAAATTATATAACTTGTCACTGATTATAAAGGTTAAAAGTCAATTTTTACGCGATTTTTTATGATTTTCCGAGAATTTTGCCTTATATATTTTTGATATCACTATCCTGGCAAAAGCTAATAGCACCATTCGATTCAGCGGCTCAAAATACATGGGAAAATATACGTCGGAAGTTAAAATTCCAACATTTCCACTCGTTTTCCAAATAATGAACGTTTTTTAAAAAGTATAAGAAACTTCGAGTGCTTTGAGACACGTGAAAATATATATCTTTCGGGAACAATATTTGCTAGATAAAAAGGACGTTGAAGTAAAATGTAGAGACGTTTGCATTCTCATAGTAAGAGCCTACGTTAAAGCCTGGTTTTGTGCTCCGTTTGCTGCTCAAGCACCAAATCAAGATCTAAAGTTTTCAAAATGTTTGTACGAATACAGAAGACTTTATGTAAGTATATCTGACTCTGCTGTTAGAAAATCCATGAATCACTCGTGGTATTTGACTCCGCAATTAGCAGCACTAGCTTTTTTTGACTTAACTATTTCAAATGAAGAGAAGTTGAAAATGTGCGAAGCTCTGCAATGAAATTCTAGTGCTTTTATTTATGGAAAACGAATTTTAGTGAATGATAAAATTTGAACAAAATAGTGAATTCAATCATTAGTGATTTCATTTCTAAGACTCTTGTGAATTTTTTAATCGGCTAAAAATTGACACAACTTTTTTAGAAAAGAATCCATTAATATGGGCCAAGAAAGAAACTACATTTATGGCTTTAAAGTTGTTGAAAACCTTAGAGTCGGGAATGATATAGCCGAAAGAGAAGTAAAATTGGTAACTGAATTCCACCATCTTTTCACTAAAGATGATAAACAATCGCAGTATCGATTACATGTGATAAAAAATTATCGAAATTTGTTTTCAGACAGCAACAAAGAAACGTTGATGCGACCAGCCCTATATAAAAAAGTCATGACCGGATCTGAAGCCAAGATCAAAGTTATGTGATTGGCTCATATGGTGCACATACGTCGGAAGTTAAAATTCCAAATTTCCACTGGTTTTCCAAATGATAAACGTTTTGACCCGTTTTTTACATGTAAAAGCCATAAGAAACTTCGAGTGCTTTGAGACACGTGAAAAATCGATGCTATGGGTTCAAAATCTATATGCACATGGTTTTAGAGGTAGTTAGAAGCCATTTTTGTCCGGCCGGAGTGAAGAAAAAATAAATAAAAATTAACGTCCAGCCTAATATACGTACATATAACGGATTCTCTGCCAAATCAAGAGACCATCAAATTTTGTGTACCGGATGCTGGTGAATTTCTTCAGATTTCATACAAAAAATTAATGTTTTCGAGCTGTGCCCGGACTAAGTTAACAATTTTAGCATTTCTTACATCTTTTGCCAATGTTGATTAATTTATAACTCCTCGGGGAAGCATTTTTCAGGATAGGCATACGAATAGTTTTTTGTGAAATTTTCTCAGTCTTTTAATAAAAATACTTTCTAAGTCATACGTATAGGCTTTCATTTACATATCGACGATTAAGAATAATAACGCGCTGTCTCGGCGCGAACAGCAAAAACGCGCTGTATCACGCAGAATTTTTTGTCTCAAATTTTGTAGTAGCAACTGGCGAGTGGCGAAGGTCATCTGCCGAATTTATGTTCCGAGTTTGAACTGGGTATAACGGTGATTGTACCGTGAAATTTTTTGTCTTGCTCCGTGGTTTGGGTAATGAGAGTTCTTTTTTTATTTCACTGTAATGACTCACTTAAGAAAGATACATATAATTATGATTAATCTGGGAATATTAATGTTAATAATTCATGTAAAAAAGCGTTTTTCCATCGGATAAGTCAACAAAGAATTGAGAAATATATTGTTGACGGAGATCCATGAAGTTGTAACAGATATATTTATAATTTATAGACGGCCAAAACAGCGTCTGATTTTCGGGACTTTTTCCACAACTGACACATAATTCTTATTTAATGAATCTCCTTGAATCTTAATAATTTTTGTTAAGGCCTCGTAGATCTCTTTCCTTTCGGCTGGCTATAAATTATAAATATATTTAATACAACTTGATGGATCTTTTTCTGAAATATATTCCTCAACTTTTTGTTGATATAACCGACGGAAAAAATGCATATTCTGAATCAGCGTTGCAAAAGTTGAAATAAATTTCAGTTAAACGTATACTTCAATTACAAACAAAAATTTAGTTTTTAATTAAAGCGGCTTCAATTAACAACTACATTTTAATTATTAATTTGGTGCACGTTCAACTAACAACTAAAACTTAGGTTTTAGTTAGCTAGCGTTCGCCGCGGGACACATGCGAGCGCGTAAGGCTGACACTAATAAAATTGCACATAACTGTTTTCAGTGATCTCATTTCATCCTCATGTTAATGCCCTTTTATAGATAATATTGCATTAAATTTTTTTCCTTCTATTGATACCATCAAAAATTTGTATTGACAAAAAAATAATTTTGAACAATTCTTCATAGATTTTTAAAATTTTCAAAAAAATTATTACTCTTAAACGGTTGTATATTTTTCTCTAAATTTTTGAAGTTGCGTTTTGAGGCTAATTTTGAACTAGTAAAAAAATTTTAAACCATTTTGAAATTTTTAATATCAAGAACTGGACTTTTGAGGATTATATTCAGCATGAAACCGAATTTTTATTGATTTTTCAAACTATTGAGCACGTCCTCAAAATTCTATAGGTATGAAATGGTTCTTTTGAGGCCTTGTATTAGTACCTTCCATCCAGAGGGGGAGTTTATTTCTTTAGTCAAGCATGCTTAACTCGGTCGAAAGAAACCCTAGATCCTCAAAAGTTCGGGTTATACATTAGTGGGGTTTCGCCTCTTCTGTTCGCTCCGTTCACCAGCCCCCATTTGTTAAACTGATTGAACTATAAGCTTTTTTAAACTAAAATGTAAAATGAAAATTTTTATGACATACTAAGTGAAAATATTTTACCGATGAATCCTGATGGTAAAGTATGACTCGTGATCAGCGACTCCCTAAAGCCCCAATAGCAAATTTTCATCAATATTCTGATATATTAAAATTGTGGTGTCTGCCATCTTGGATCGACCACCTCGAATCGGCCATCTTGAATTTCGCACGTCTGGAATCAGAATTGTGATTAGCGATCCCCAAAGCCCTCAACTAAAATTTTCACCCATATTGTCGGATTCGTGATCAACTACCCCGAAGACCTTCAATTAAAAACTTCCATCCACATCCTCGAAGATTTAAATTGTTATCCGCCATCTTTCATCAACCATCTTTCATCCGCAATTTTTGGATCCTCCATTTTGTATTCCGCAAATCTAACATCGGATTTGTAACCGGTAACACCTGAAATCCCTCAGTAAAAGGTTTCATCGATATTCTCTAAGATTTAAATTGTAGTGTTCACCATCTTGGATCCTCCATCTTGAATTTCGCAAATCTGACATCGTATTCGTAACCAGCAACACAAACAAGTCAAAGTGGTCATCGATAGTCTCGAAGATTACAATTGCGTTGTCCGCCATCTTAGATCCGCTATTTTGGATCCGTCATTTTGAATTTCGTAAGTCTGTCATCAGAATCGTGATCAGCTATTCCGAAGACTCTCAAGTAAAAATTTCCATCTATATCCTTGAAGATTTAAAAGATGTTGTCTGCCATCTTGAATCCACTATTTTGAATCCGTTATTCTGGATCCGCCATTTTTTATCCGCCATTTTGAATCCGCCATTTCGAATTTAGCAAATCTTCGGATTCGTGATCAGCAACACTGAAAAGCCCTAAGTGAAAGGTTTGAGGGGCGCAAGAGTGCGTGATGGGTCTGATTAGCAGAATTTTCCTTACAACTACATAATATAGGGAGATTTGCATATACTTTAGCGGGAAAAACCACTAATTCAAATAGTACTTACCCTGTGTTAATGAAAATGAATAAATCTCTGATAAACAGGAACGCAAATTAATATCAAAGTACAGTTTTGCTTTACGAAAAATTTTTACGGCGTCCCGTGCGTTCATTATCCTGGATTGACGTACGGTCACATCTAAATTCCGCTGCCCACTTTTTGATTGTCTAAAATGAAGGAGCGGATTCTTTTAACGTAGAATCCAACTCATTTTGTATTTGTGTTGGTGTAAAGCCTTTCAAAATGAAGTACTTAATGAGCGCGCGAACTTCAATTTTATCCATTTCATAAGACAAACAAAAAACGTTTACTTAGCGTGACTGGTGCAACAAATCTACTGAGCACACAAGTCTGAAGTCTTGGCGACGACGACTAGAGTAATTTCGTTCGTGTAAGCAATCATCAACGCCCCGTGTGGCAGCGGTTGCCTAAGTAATCCATCGTACAGGGCGTTTGAGATTTGAAATCCTACTACTGAACCCTCTAGCACTCCTCCTATAATACTGTAGGAGTGCACACCATCGTCAGTGTCGTAAAGCAGGGTGCGATCTGCTAAGTAGCTCGAGAGATCCTTCGCAGCTAAAGCGACGGTGGATGATGGCTCTTCTGGTGGTTTCTCACCCTTGGGGAAAAACATCACCTTTTGTACCTTCCAGTGTGATGGGAAAATTCCTTTGCATAGACAGGCGTTGATCCTGGCCCTTCAGATATCAGGAGCAGTGAGCGCTGCTGTCTTCATGGCCTAACCGAAAATTCCATCTGTTCCTGGAGCTTTTTGAATGCAGCTCTTATTAGAGGCGGTCTGTACCTCGACTTTCAAGACTTCCAGCGGCTCGACCGCATTTTTTATTTTTTCTATTTTATTAGAACCAGAGTAAATACAAAAACATTACTTTATAAAATAATCCAGCAGAGGAAGTCACTCGTCGCCTTATTTCTGAACCTATCTCGGCCTTTTCCAATCTTTAATAGCGCTATTGAGGAAGGCAGGGCATATAGGAACACTGCCACGTCTTGGCTTGATTTTACTCATGACCGTTTTCTACGAGTGGTCCCAGAAGTCTTGATCCACTTCCTCGCAGAAGTTCTGGCGACATTTTCTCTTCCCTATCTTGATGGCTACCTTGAGTTGCATTTTCTTCATCTCCTAGTCCACACGCAGCTGTTCGATCCGAGGCCCATCAATTCGTGTCGTATTTCTATAATAGACTGGTCTTCGCCCTCGGAGATTGGTCTTTCTAACCATTGTCTCATCGTAAATTAGAACTATGGCTAGTGCGAGACTTCGCACTCTACTTTCTTCAAAATGGCGTCGCACAATGTAAGAAAGGGATGTTTTCTCCTGAAAACTGGCTTCCGAAGGAATTTTGAAGTACCGCGGAATAAAATACTGAATTACTATTCTTTTTACTTATATTTTTAACAAAGTACCATATATTTTTGAAATTTATCGAATTTATCAGTGGTTTTTCAGACCAAAGTTCATTATAACGCTGAAAACACGATTTTCTTTTTAAGAGCAATAAAAACATGGTCATCAGAGAACATAAATGGATAAATTTTTGATTAAAAGTATTTTGGCTTATGGAATACTAATTTAATGTTCATTCTTCAGTTTTAAGGCTTAATTATTCATATTTTTTGGGAGAACCATTAAAAATCGGTAATAAGTGCTAAACTGAGCAGTGAATGATTTTAGTTTCAAATTATTTCATAATATAACCACGCAAAATCTTTTAGAAAAACTAGACTGGACATTGAATTAGTAATTAGTAAGTCAAATTACTTGGAATAACATTTTTTGCCATTCGTTAACTCCGATGACTCTGATAATGTTGTTCTTTAAAAAAATAAACTGCGATTTCAGACCTGAAAATGAGATTTTTCTCTTTTGTTGAATTTTTGAAGTTTTTAAATGATTTTCTTGTATATTATTATTATTAAAGAAAAGAGATGGGGCACATTGTGTGGGCTCCAGACGCATGAGTGTTCCCTTGGCGTCCCTCGGTTTCCAAGTGAATTCAGCCTACAGCCTTCTCGTAAAATTGAAGGATCCTTCTGGCATCCTTCACCCTGATGTTCTCCGCCAGCGGAAAGGGGTTACCAAGGTACTGGTGCCTCCTTTCCGCTAGTGCCGGGCATTCGCGGGTGACGTGAAGTGACGTCTCGTCCTTCTTTCCACAGAATCTGCAAGTTGGGTCTTTCTCAAGTCCCAATCTGTGACTGTGTTACCGCAAGGCACCGTGTCCGGTAATGATCTCTATCACGGTCTTTGCGCTGTTTCTACTCAATGCGGGTATCTGCTCTACCCATCCTTCCATCTATGAAACCTTGATGACGGTGTTAGCTGTTCGACATTCCTGGGCGTTTCTCTACGCCTCCGAATGTTTCCTAGCGATCCACCTGCGAAACTCTGCATCGATTACAGTGTCGCATATTCCGGTTGCCGGTTCTGGATCTGTTAAGTCCTCCTTCCTCAGCCTGGCCGCTATTACTTTTCTCTTTATTCTGGTATGGCCCGGCAACCAGAAAATGGTTAGTGGGCGGCGTACTGCCAGCCGATTCAGGGTCCGAAAACAGTTGTACACTAGCCTTGAGGTGGTTGTGTTCGCTTTAAGGTCCGGAATGGCACTCTTACTATCTGTGTCAGTATGTAGGTACCCTTCATCGCTCTCTGCCTCTGCCCAGAGAACGCAGTTGAGAATCCCTCCCGGCTCAGCTTGTAGTCCCATCGTGTACCGCCCCAGTGGAAAGGTGCATCCCCTTCCTCCCCTGCGACGGTAAACTCCGGCACCAGTTCCTTCTAACCCCTTGGATCCATCTGTATACCAGACTTCCTCGTTGGATGGAAGATTCATCTGGCCTTCTGTCAAGTCAGACCTATCCGCCAGGCTGATCCGGTGTTTCCTGTCAAACATAAATACCTTGGTTCTTTTATCACGGGGCATCATAAAGATGCCTCCGGGCTTCAGAACCCCTGAATGTTATCCCCAGGGTCCTTGCTAACCCTGAATAGCCCTCTAGCAGCATCAGCAATAGTCAGGTTGAGAGGCTCCATACATAGCGCAGCGCCTAGAGCGGCCGTTGGCGTAGACCTCTCCGGCCCGATAATACACCGTGGTACCAAGCCTCTCAACCTATCCAACTGTCCTTCTACTGTTATCAGATGCGTTCTATTCCACCAGACCACCGCTGCATAGGTGAGCCGGGGCTTTAGGATCGCATCAGACAGCCTTTTCATCGCTATCAATTTCAATCCCCAGTTTCTGCCCATGGCCCTTCGTAGTTGCCATAGGGCTGCAGTGAATTTCCGGCATTTTACGTCTGGATGTCTCCCCCATGTCAGCTTGCTGTCCATGGTGACTCCTAGATTTTGAACTCATTGGATAACTTGAGAGCTTTTCCGCTGAGCGTCAGTTTGCAGATTCTATTCCACTTGTATCTCCTGGTAAACACCATGACCTCTGTTTTGTCCGGATTCACTCCGAGGCCCGTGCTCCCACACCAGGCTTCTACAATTCGCAGGTCCACCTGTGTGAGTTCCATGAGGGTGTGTAGGAAGGGTCCGCGCCTGATGATCAAAATGTCATCAGCGTAACCCACAACCTGATATCCCTCCTCACTAAGGTTTGTTAGCAGATTGTCCACTACCAGGCACCATATCAGGGGCGACATGACTCCCCCTTGCGGACAGCCCGAGAAAACCCCCCGCCCCTTACAATGGTGTTGCCTTTGGTCACTTCTAGCTGCCTGTTTCCGAGCATATGGATCGTCCAGTCTACTAGCATTTTAGGCACTTGGAACCTCCTCAGGGCATCACCGATGACGCCTCTTGAGGTATGGTTGGACGCCCCCTCTATGCCCATGAAGGTACCGACAGCAAGGCCTCCATTCTGTAGCTGGGGCTGTATTAGCTGTGTCACCCTTTGCAGGGCTGACTCAGTGGACATACCTGCCCTGTACGCGTGTTGACCTGCGTGCACAGTCTTGCCTCTTAAAGTCACATCCCTGATATATCTGTCAATAAGTTTTTCAGAGGTTTTAAGTAAGAAGGAAGTCAAGCTTATATGGTGGAAATCCTTTGGAGAGGTATATCCGCTTTTTCCTGGTTTTGGAATGACGTACGACGTACGTCGTCAATTGCTTTAAGGAAGTCCTTAAGGGATTCTGCGAGATCTGCTGCAAAGTTTACCCAATTTGGTATCTTTGGGATTTCTTTTGCATTGGGGTTTCTCGGCCATACCTGCCACCAAATCGAACTTGATCTGTTCGTGATCTTATAGCGACGGTTCACCCGATACCCTTCAATTGGAAATCCTGTCAGTGAGGTTATTGGTGCATAGGGTTTTTTCCAGCACCTCCTACCTTATGGAATTATGGAAAGTCGGCGTGTTGTCAACATTCGAGATGTCTAGCTCCGTAGTCATCAGATATTCCACAAAGCGCTGTCCGTGCCAATTGGTGTCAGTACTGCCCCATAGTTGATGCTGTGCGTTTACGTCGTATCCTATCAATAGGGGCATATTAAGTGCCTTACAGTGGTCTACTAGTCGCACTACTTCCGTTGGCGGCAGGTTACTGTCCTGCCCTTCAACGTTAGGGAAGTATGCCGACGCTATGGCCACTCTCCAGCCATCGTTCATCTCTGTCGTAACTACCATCAGATCTCCAGGGCATAGTTCCCATTGGGGTACAACATTGATTCCTTTCACTACTATGCGTGTTCTGGGCCTGGTTGATGCTGCGTCCGTGAAACATGTCAGCACTTCCAAGCCTCTGATTACGCTATTCACTGTCCATAGTTCTTGGGCCAGTGACAGCCCTGTGTGTTCGGCAGCCAGGCCCCTGTGCAAAATAGCAGTGGCGCCCTTGCTGTGGGCAAGTTTATTTGGGTTACTGGCAGTGACGAAGAGGCCATTATGCCTTTTCCACCGCGATTGCAACAACCTCTCCCCCTTCCGGAACCTGGCGAGACACCTTGAAGGTCCTGCCTAGGTGCCATTGTCCCCACATCCAGGGCCTGTTGTGAAGGGTCTCTAGGACCCGGACTTGAGATTCGTGCAGCTGGTACACCAGGAAGTATTTGTCCCCTGTGTCCTGCCTTCCCGAATCCTTGTGGGATGGTGGCGAGCGCCCTCACCGAGCGCCATCCGTTCATAGTCAGGGTGGAGTTGTAGGCCCCAGTCGGCTAATGACCTCGGCCGGCTCCTCAGGAGGCCACAGCAGCCAGACCGAAGCCTTGTGCAGCCTCCGTATGAGCTCAACCTCTCTCACCCTGATTTTCGGGCCCCCGAACTCAAGGGTGGCCACCTTATCTAGCAGCCACTCCTTTGACCTTTGATCGGAGGCTACGAAGACGAAAACTCCCCCTTTCCGGAAGGATGTCTCCAATTTGGGCATCTATTCCGGGGGACTCTCCTTAGCCAGTTCCCTGAACCTGACTCTAAATCTGCTAAAGTCCTCCTGCGACAGTAATGTCTTCGAGTGACTTTCAGCCGTTGCCACCACGGTCAGGAGGTTCGTACTCTGGGTAGTGGTAATCTTTTGAGGCGCCCCCGTCGGGCCCTCGCCCTCCGCCGCCTTCCGACCGCATCCCTTGGGCACTCCACACGCCTCCCTTTGGGCCTGGCTTCTGGAGCCCGAGCCCCCAGAGGGCACGTACCCCGTCCTCCGTAGCCTTTTGTCACACCGTTGGTCCGAGAGCGGGGTATCATTCTCCCGCTTTTTCCTCTTCGGGTCTCCCCAGGACTGGGTTAACTGTGCCCGCTCGAGCTGTAGGGGAGATTTGGGATCTCCCATAGCCTCCCTTCTCAGTTTGGCCAGTTTCTTGCAGTATGCGCCACATATACTTGCGGGCAGGTGTGGTCCGTAGACCACTGAAACCTGCCCCTGGGACGCCGGTTCCACCTGGGCGCATTCTCCTCCGAATACCGAAGTAGAAGTGGTAGCGACCTCAGGAGTTACCGGCATCGATCCTGTTATGGGGGCTACCGGGGTGTGGAGCCTTGGGGTTGCCTCCCCTCTTCCTCCACTCCTCCAGCCGCCTCCTTTATTTTTAAATTTTTGGTTTTTAGGTACTTTTCCATTTGAGTCCCACGAGTAGCTAGGGAATAAGAGGTCCGCTGCCGCAGAGCTCCGCGTGCGGCGGTAAAGCAACTAACTTACTCGGGGGTTGCACCAGGTGCGTCCGAGGCTTCGGTATTGGTCCTCTGTAACCCCCAGGACCATGAATCCACATCGGCACGGATCGCGTGACACCTTCGGATCAGGGAGTGTGTGTACCCATCCAGTCCACCACCTTGGATGAGGGGCTGTTTGTTTGTTGTCATGTGTGATTCGCTGCTCCTCCTCGATTTCAGCCGAGACCATGGTTTTGGCCGGAAACCCCCTCAGATCCCCTCAGGAGTTCCCTTCATTCGCCTGGACAATTCCCTTTACGGAGAGCCTTCATTCACTCACTCATTTGCCTGGACATTCTCGTCTATAGAGAGCCTCATCTATATGTACATCCATTCAGTCCGGACCATTTTAGAGCACCTTCACACTGACTTAAGCTTCAAAAATTTGAAAATGAAATCATTCACTGGTTATTTTATGAATAATTAATCATTAAAACTGAAAAATGAACGTTGAATTAGTATTCGATAAGCCAAAATAATTCTTTTAATCAAAACATTTATCCATTTATATACTCCGATAACCATGTTATTGTTACTCTTAAAAAGAAATCGTATTTTCAGCGTTATAATGAACTTTGGTCTGAAAAACTATTGATGAATTCGATAAATTTCAAAAATATATGGTACTTTGTTAAAAATATACGAGTATGTAAAAAGAAGAGTAATTCTGTATTTTATTCCGCGGTACTTCAAAACCCCTTCGGAAGCTAGTTTTCGGCAAAAAACGCCCCTTTCTTACACTGTGCGTCGAGAAGCAAGGAGCTGACCGACGACTATCTCACTAAATTATACAAGTGTCACCCTAATTTGAAAGCTGGTGCAGTTGTGTGCATATCGTGTAATAGATTTCGACGTATAAATGAACTTGTGGCTAAGCGTAATGCGGAGATCCCTGACAAATTCTTCAGCAGTTCCTTTGTCATTTCCCAAGATCACCCAAACTATACATTAACCTCAAAACGGCCATATGGCACGATTCAGCAAGAAATTATAAATGAAATCGATCAAAAATGGAAAAATGATAAAGGACTTAATGAGACGATTTATGAGGACTAAAGTGAAATTGAAACATTGGAAATAGAAAACAACGTACTAAGGCAACTATAAAATAAAGTGCAAGAAAAAACCAATTATTAAACGAATTACTAATAAAAGAAAGACTAAGTAACAACAGCAATAATATTAAAGTCAAAACTTATGCGGACACACTATTAAACACAAAACCAAAAAACCAAAGAGTTGCTAAATTAATTATCAGAAAAAGAAATAGTGATGTCAGTACTAATTTTGAGGGCAGAGTGTTACAGTATCTGACTAAAGCTAAGATTATGTTACGTTTTATCCAGGTTGCGTATAATATTTTAGAATAATTTAAACGCGTGTTCGCGTGCTGGACTCGAGTTTTC
>JAYJLV010060009.1:0-46356 GCA_036873485.1 Torymus texanus
GCAGTGGCCGAGTGGTAAGAGCGAAGCTCAGTAATCAAATGGTCGAGGGTTCGAATCCGCTTCTCGGCGTTTTTTTTCTTCATAATTTCGAAATCGTGAAAATTACAATATTGTATTATAATATTTGATAGATTCTCAGTTTGTCCTACGTTTACTATAGCACTCTAGTAATTTTTACTAACAGTTATCTGAAATTTTCATAAGATATTTTTTTCCGTGCGGTGAGGGTATATTTAAACCTTGCACCATGTTAGTTAAGCCAATACTCTTCTGCCCTCGGAGGGATATCGGGTCCGTCCTGCAGCGCAAGCCTCTCCGAAGAAGGTCCATATTTCAGGACCAGTTCCCCGCCGGTAAGTCCGACGTTCCCTGCCTAGTGCATCGGATCGGCCTACCTACCTTATCGACCTTCCTACATTTCCCTACCGCTGCTTCGCATTCGCCCAGGTTTTGCGCCTGAAAGGCAAGGGAAAACCCGGGATTCCACTGAAAGGAAAATCTCGGGGAAAAAACCCACCTTAAAGCAGCCGGTGTCGTGATATTTTTCCGCTGAAAAACAGCTCGAAAAAAATCCGAGTGATTTCACCGAGAATCGAACCCATGACCACACAACCATAAATTTAAAATTATAAAATTATATTTACGGTAGAGCAGAGAAAGAAGGTACAAAAGAACGCGTGTGTAAAAATGCTTGGAACGTGTAACGATAGAGGAAAATTTGACTAAAAAAAAATGGAACTCAAGCATAGTCCTTATGTGAAGAGGTATCGTCCCTTTTTCCTTGGAACTCCGAAGGATTTATTCATTGACAAGGTCCGCACTAAGCAAGGGAAAGGGAAACTTCGTTTGCCATGAGCGACGGAGTCGCATGCAGTGGGAGTCGGAGAGGTCCTCTCCTGGAGGAGCTGGACCTGGGTGTAAACCAAGAAGTTTCACTTCCGGCGGAACGCCGAGAACGAGCGTGCGCCGAAATTTCGAAATACTTCAGAGGGTGGAAGGGCGAGCTTTTTACTCTCGCTAATTGGTTGCCACAAGGCGGCGGCAAAAGGCCTCCAGATTGTGCTTGTCTTCGAAAAACTCAGTCTATTTTTCAATCTATTAAATGGCCAAATAATGGGAGAAAAAGCATTTAATCAAGAGTTAGAAAGTGGACAAGAGAAATTCTCATTTTACAACAAGTTCTAATATAAATGGTCATTTATTAGCTATAAAATGGTTTCGATGTCCACCAGGAAAGGGTTAAACATATTTTAGTCAGATCTAATTCTAAAAACGTGATGTTGTTATCGGACTTCTTAACTGATTTTTAGATCAAAATTAACCATATTAAAAATATCTGACTAGCGTAAAAGGCCGTATTAGTGTGCCCTAAAACAGACGATGTGTACATATTAATGTGCCTTTTTAACTAACAATTGTTAAAAAGTAATACATTCAACCATGTTTTTCATAGTAAAAAACGTCTTTATATTACTTCTAATCATGAACAGGAACACAAATAGGAACCAATATATACCCTAATTTATAGCTATAGGATATGTGCATACGTTGAGTGTTGCTGCAAACTAAAATAAAATTTATTTTTTTCGAATGTATATGTAAACCATAATATAAATGTTCTGCCATACTTTTAAAATATTTTGACGTTTATTACTGTATAATTAAAAAATCTATGAAAAATTTCAAGGGTCAGAACTCAAGAACAATTTTTGGAGACGTGAAAAACAATTTCTTAAATCTGTCCAAATAAATTATTATTATAATAATTGAAAAAGAACTATTCCACGTCTTTGTAAGGAATCTTCAAGGCTGATTTATTTATTTTGTATGTTAATTTCAACCCATAACATCAAATGTAATATCTCAAAATGCTATGAGTGCCACCACTTGGTAACCCACTTCAATATGCATTTCTTGATAAATTTCTTAATTACACATTAAAAAACGCCGTCCATTAAGAATTACTAAACGATCGTGCACCTCATATACAGCAAAATTACAGACTTAATTTTATAATAAATACGAATACCCAAAATCCGGCGACGAATTCTGTTACTGTTCAACCTTTCCAAATTAAATACAAGTTATCATTCCAAACCAACTCTACCACATTAAAACACCAATACTTTTACTACACTTGATAACCAAACGTTCGCTCCAGACGACGATTCCTCGATTGGTCGACACACAACCGATCACTCGTTTCTACGTACAACTTGTTTATTCCGCGTCTCCTTCGTCTGGCACGGACTAAACGGGCTAATTTATTCGAGACTCGTGTACTGCGTGTGGTGGTAACTTCTCTCCTCGCTTTTTAAGGGGAAGGGGGAACAGCACAAAAAGCGCGAAAGTCTCTCACGTGCGCGTTTAAAGTTATGGTTTCTCTGTTACGAACTACAGGCTTGTGCGCATGCAGTCACTTATCACTCTGGCTTGGAGTTTACTGCGAAAGAATTCGGGGGTTCGAGACGAGGTGTGAAAAGGTAATGATGTAGGTTGCCCAGGTTGTTTTCAATTCGTTTTTATTGCGTGACTGGAAAAACCTTACTTTGTGTATATAATAAAAACAACATTTTTAGAGCTGCAGGAAAAGAGGATTAAACCATTCGCTTTTCTATATAGCGTGCAGTCTTGGAATTATATCTACCTGTTTTGCATATTTCTCTAATTTTATGATCAGCGTTAAATATAAAACGAATAGCCTCGATCTCTCTCCCCACACACATATACATATACTCCAATCTTCTATATACACCATACAACGCAACGCACTTAAATCACGTATATAAAAATCATATCATATACATATAGCTTACATCCATTTCGTTAAACTATGTATAATATATACAAATGCAACGCGACTTGCACTTCTTATATAGCTGAGAAAATCGATACATTTTAAAATCGCGTTCTAGAAAAAACGTAAAGGAGAGACTTTCCCTGATACAGTACCACGTTCAGATAAACGCAGAAAATTTACGACGTGATAAATCAACGCCCATTCTCGCCCTCGCGCACGCGTACACAAACACACAGAGAACCATACGCACTTAATATTTTATTTCGAATTTCCATCACGAACACGATAGTGTATACCTATACAATGTCACCACTTGCCGAAATTCACCGTCGCTGCTGTCGGTGTTGTTCTATGTATATAATCTCCTATATAAAACCTTCGCCTCCTGAGAAATAAGTAACCTGCAGTGCCGAACGCGTGCAAAGTCTTGTCGGTAGGATTAGACGCGTGTAAGAACGAACCGCCGCATGACTTTTACAAATTTAACAGCCGGATTAAGATTCACCTCGCGTGCATGTGGCTGCAAGAAGAGGAGAAGAAAAGAACGCAGGTATATACCTTATTTACGGCGCTTGTGACGGCTATAACGGCAGCGGCGAGTGTATATAGTTTTATTATCGAAGATGCGTGCGCATGCGATGTGTAGATTGGTTGCGATTTACGTGGCATAGCGAAAAAAAAGTGATTGGATGGACGAAGGTGGAAGGTGGTTCTTAATTGTAGAGAAATGTGGAGGGAGATATATGTTATATATATGTTTTAATTGAGTTTTTGTAATTGGAGCAAGCGTTGAAAAAGATATAACGAAGGTAGGAGTAACCGAAAACCGAGGTGTGGAGATTTTTTTAAGGATCGTCTTCTGGTTGTGAAATTTTCATGCGCATATATTTACAGGATATGCGAGGTAATGTGGGCGAGGTGGTCGCGAAGAGGCGTTTGATGACTCAGTTTCATATGTATATGAAAGTGCAGGGTGTGATAATAAAAAAGGCAATGCTGAAGAAAATCACGTTTAAGTATATACAGTGTATATAAAAGGTATGGCGAAGCAAATTACTGTAATATTGTAGTAGTAATAAGGCAAAGTAAATATAGTTACAATTTGCAGTTCTGGTCAGCAGGACAAAGCAGCTTTTAATCAGATTTCTCAGCCGGTCAGAAATCTCGGCTTGTTGTCCCCTAATCTTACATCTCGAACACGCGTATAGGTTAAATCTCTTATTTGCATCTGGTGTGTGTATTTCTCTTTCTTGTAGCAAAAATTTCTTTCTTTTATTCTGCCTCTGTAGAAAAACAAAGTTTTTGGAGTAAAGTCGTTTTCATGTAGGTATATGCGTGTGTATATATATGTAATGTTTATTATTATGGTAATTGTAGCTTGTTACGTGCAAACGATCTCAAATTTTCGAGCTCATTGCTTTAAAATTTGTATATCATAATGTGCTTTAAGATAAAATAAACGCTTTTATCGGTATTTAATATCTAGTTATTTATTTATATGAATAAGCGAAATTTGGTGAAAAAATAATAAATATTGGGATTGTAAAATGAATAGATTTTACAAAATGGTCAAATTTTACATGGACTTGGAACAACTGAAGTTAGAAACAGAGAGAAATATTTTTATTTTACATAGAAAATTTGCCTGAACCGAACGTTTCTGGTGACGTAATTTTGTTACAAAAATCACAAAACTCAACTTGTACAATCAATAGCTTATACGCACGCTGTCTTCTTGACGACTAGTTTTACTTTTTTGTATAAAAATCAATATCTTTCCTCTCAATTCAAACACAAGAAATGCTACATTTTGTTTTTAGTTATTGTGCAAAATAAAATTCATATAGTATTTTTATACGAAACACCTCTTTCATTAAAAATAAAGCTTTATTGCCATTACATTTCGATTTTAAATTTAGGTATATACATCATTTTTTCTTATACCATCACAAATTACTTTATACACTCCCCTAAAACATCTGTCCATTCATTTCATTACATTAAGATACTACATATTCCCCAAATCCACACGTGTCTCAAAATTCACCAGCTTCAGCTTTAAAATCACACCAACCTTCGGTCTCGCACATTTCTATATCCCGAGACCTACGCGTAGACACCCAACCAGACAGTCATATACACATACATACACGTGCACGCATGTCTCTCACCACCGTGATTTTCGATAACCTTGCATCAGCATAGCATGCGCATGTATATATATGTATATACACACCAGTAGGAGAATTACAAACGCCCCCGCCGGTGCAGTAGTACACGCTCGAACGAGCTTGTCGGTCCAAGTAAAAGGCAAATTCAAACGCGCGTGTATATATATATATGCACACTTAATGTACCGCCTGCATCTCCCTTCTCTTTCTCTCTCTCTCGCTCTCTAGTGCTTCTGGATCTAGTCCTGATTTATGTAACCGGCTGCGTGTCTCCGTAGTCGTTGCTTTTGTTTACCGAAGTCGCGTATAGTGTGTGTGTGTGCTCTCTTTTTACTGTGCGGCAGCCACCGATGAAAGTTTTATTTATGGATAGGCACGTGCGTATTTTGCTATATATACAGTTTTTGTAAGCGGCTAATTAATTGCCCCGGCCCATACGACGTTTATGGTGGCCGGGTTTTATCAGCGATAGTGAGAGAGAGAGAGAAACATAGTAGTTATGTGTATGTGTATATAGCTGATTAACGGAGGAAAATTTCTGTTCTCGGTGAAGGTGATTTTTTTTGCGAATGATTTTTCTGTACATATATGCATATATACGCGTATATGGATATTATATATCTGGGAACACGAATGCTCGTTGTAATTATTGCTTCCTGGATAATAAAGCGTGCGGATGTTTTTTCTTCTTTTTTGGTACTTGGCGCGGGGTTAGTATGTCAGGAATTAATAATATTACGAGGATATATTATATTAATTGAAGTATTAATGGATTTAGATGGCAGTGCGATGCACGATGTGCATATATAGAATGCTGATGAATTATTAAATACCATTTGTGAACATTAATAATAATAATGGTATATGTATATCAGATATAATATATAACTATACGATATGCTTTCACGTATAGTACGAAAAGCAAAGGATTAGAACGATCTAATTAGGACCATTAACGTTAATATTGCCCACTATGCGTGTTTCTACAAAATCAAGCCGACCGAAAATCACTAATATTCCAAATTAGATATTTTACAATATATAAATAGAGAAAAAAGGAACAATAGCGTGTATATTATATACATAATATATATAACAGGAAGTCTGATTATTTTGCTAGCTGTAGTAGCATATTCTCTCAATACCACGCAATTATAACGTCTGCTGAGCTTTGCCATTCAACCCACGTCACTGTAGCCTCCTGCTTTCCCCAATAATTTCTATACCAGGATTTTATATACCAATTTCCACCTACACATACACACACACACACGTTCCTCATATATTCATCAACTGAAGTCCTGGTTTCTTAAAATTCCAGCCACACACACAGGAAATTAAGTACGGGCGATTGAGCACCAACGATCTATACGTAAGGGTCAAGAATTCGAAATATTTCCTTCTTCAAAAACTGCTGCAACAGCAGGTGTCTCCCGTTTGTACAGCATCCTGCGCGTGATAATAGCACGAAAGACAATACCTTAAAGTGTGCGTATAGGCGTGCCCGCGTGTGAACAACTCTTGTTGTTATACACGTATACGTACATGTAGCAACGGATATTCTTCTTTCTCTTTTCCAGGCTTCTTAAATTCCCCCGTCCGGTTACTCCCTCCGATCGACGACAACGTAGCAGCAGCAGCAGCCTGTAGGATATGCGTTCATATACCTGCAGGACCTTTAAACTTTTACTTACCCACGCTCACGCAGGTATAGATGTATATATATAGCTGCGCATCAGGGAAAGAAAGTGGGAAGAGAGACGCTAATATATAGTACCTCACGTATTTAGAAACGGGATAATTGAGAAGCCATCGTTTTAGTCCTAATGGTCAGAGTGAGTGAATGAGAGAGAGAGAAAGTATAGTACCTTTTATAACCAGAGGATTTTTCGCGAAAACCTAGAGCTCTGGCCGATTATTGGGATGCTGTAAAATGGAACGGATGAACGCTAGAGAGAAAGAGAGAGAGAGGAAGAGACTAGATTTTACGAGGCGGACACTTGACTCGCGTCTATCCGGGGAAGACTCTAGTTGAGAGAAAGGGACGTGCAGCCCGCGGGTTTGTGTATATATATAGGGGCGACTGAGATGAAAAAACGGCGCGTTTTTTTTACGGCGTCGTATAAAGGACTGGATATTTCTTCTTCTTCTTTTTTAAGTATAGTGATGATGATTCGGGAGAGAGAAGGCGCGGGAAATTAGCGCTGACTTTATACTGGTTTATGGGGATTTCGGGAAGGAAGTCGAAGGGTATTCGGATATATTATTGGATTTAATTGCCGGTTGTCGAAAAACGGAGAATGGACGCCGAGGCGAAAGCGAGATTTTTTTTTCCTTTACTGCTTTTTTTTGGGTTAGAATATTGCTACATTGTAGTAGTAGTAAATTATTGAGAAAAAGGTGTGTAGATTATTAAATTTCTTAAAATAGGTGTTCTTTCAAGTTGATTGTTGATAGAAACGTATATATATATATTTATTTAATTACAGACTTTTAATATTATAAGGTATATATGTAACGCAATTTATATTGATATGGAAATGTTCCTTTTATTGATTGAACTATAGGCGATCGTTATATTCCATGTACATATTTGAATACTAAAAATATAACATGCATAGAATTTTAAATTCTCTCCTATTATACCATTTCGCATACATATACATATATATACACACACGTACAGCGCAGCTAATGAAGATCAATATAATAGGGAGAGAAAAAAAAGAAATCCAAGATAACAAGAACGAGCGAGCGAATGTAGCAGCAGCGGTGGTGGTATAGCAAAATGAGATCTTTTATTGATAAATCGCTTCGAACTTTCGGCAACGTAAACATTTCCCAACAATGGAACTTCAAACAATGTTTCCACAGCTCCACGAGGTCTATACATGTGTATATATGTATATACACGTGCCTATATATACCTATATATATATATACAGAGTATGTGTCGGGACATTTTTTAAAAGTTTCAACAGCGTTTCATCAATGTTTGTGCATGTATTTATAAACATACAAGGCGGAGCTGAAAAATACTATATATATGTGTATATATATACTGTACTGAAAAGCTCGTGACATTCGAATATCCTCATATGCCTCGGTCGCGTGTGTTCTCCGAATTAACGTAATCCAAATGAATATAAGAATTTACGCGCGCTCATGCAATGCTTGTTCAAATATGCGATCTATTTTATCGTTTGCCATGCGCTATGTTTGATTTATACACACAGACACACGCACGTCGATTATAGTGATCCCCTTTATAGTATCAATTACATAAAAATCGCACTTGTTATACTCTACAGGAGAAGCTTGCTTAAGCATCTGTCAATTTCAGAATACATTGTACTCACCTACCATAATTAACAACGATGTGTATATAGTTTACATTCTCACCTCCGTTTACACATTCTTAAACACGCATTCTACGCAAAGAGAAAAAGCCGCCGTAGAAAAAAAACTCTAACACATCTACATATAGCACCGCGCGTGCAAATTACACGCCATCATCTTTAAATTATAGTCGCCGTCTCTTTCTCTCTCCCTATACCCTTACACTAACGATTAACATTCACGCCGCTATACGAAATGACTCTCCTCGCCGGAATTCTCCTTCGATTCGTTCCTGAAAACGACCCCAAAAAAAAACGCTGCAACCAAAAAAAGTATCGTTATAATTCGGCAGCGGCAAGTTCGCTTTAACTAGTCTCGGATTCTTCTACCTGATCCTGATCCTTACAAGAGAGGAAGAAAGAGGGACACCTACGCTGGAAGGCTACTTTATTATTCGCTGAGTGTGCACGTATAGTATAGTGTATATCTATATATATAGTAGAATCCGTCGGCAACGACAACGACGATGGTGAGTAGACTCGGCAGTGCTGTAATTAAGAGGTCGGAGAGCCCTGCGATGTTATTATATTTGTTTCCTCTGAGGAAAGAGATGGAGGAAGAGGAATGCGCTTTTATTACGTGAATTATCAAGTTGGGAGGTTTTCATTGGACGAGTTAAGGAAGATGTTTTCTTTGTGCGACTGGTTGCGTCGTGTGGATTGGATGGAATGTCCGGTGTGTGTAAGTATATATGAGAGGGTCGAGTAATATACTTTGGGTTGGGATTTTGTATAATTTTTGATGATTAAAAGCACTTGTTTCGTCGAGGATGTTACAGTTTGTGACATTAAAATGGACAATTGTGCTGAGAAATTGAAGATAATAAAGAAGGTATTTTGTTGTTGGAAAAATCAATAAAGTTTGTCGGTTATATATTGATAAACTTGTATAATATATAAGTCTGGTTTTTAATACGTTATACACATGATTCCGCTTTATTTGTTATATATATTGAAATAAGTTAAAAATCCTCTTAAAAATGATCAATTTTAAAGAATTGCCTTTATTTACGTGACAATAATTATTCCGACGAAGGACTAAATTTTTTATAATATACAACGCATTGATGGTCGTTCGCAGGTTGTAAAACATTTATGGGTTGTACCATAGAGTACATTGAAGCAACATTTACCTTTCAAGACTCATTCCCATGGAACAATGAGTCATTCTGTGTCCTCCACCCTCTCTGTACTAAAATTTTCAGGGATTAATATTGCGACGTTATAAAATGTTATGGCCTAATTGTGCGCCTCGAATATAGCCTCGCATAAACAGGGGAAAAATGGAAAATCTATGTTATACGAAAATTGAACGCTGCGTTGCAGAGTTGACGATAATCGGGAAGGTGGGGAGGGAAAAAAAGAGGTAAAAGAGATTTCAAAGTCAACATAGTATAGTTTTATTTATTCAATATTTCCAGAGCGCATTAATTCAATGTAAATGCATTGCATTATAAGCTGACGTAAGAATAAATTATTATACGGTTGGCCGTTTTATATATGCGTCGTTGGAAGAAACGCAAATAAATTATAGAGAGCGTGCACACGCGCGCGCGCGCGCGGAAAACACACGCTAATTTTGGAAATTAGCAATATGGTATGACCGCTTATTATACATATTAAAAATTGTTTCTACTTCACTTTATTACTATTTATCGGCAAATATCTACTATGAGTAATACTAAAAATGACTATTTTTGCATACACCGTACCGCATTATATTGCACCTATTTATCTCTTAATCAGAAAAGAAATAAACACAATAATTCCCGCTTCATAATATCCTCTGTACAATCCTCTAATCATGAAACCTCCTTTCGCATAGTACTTTGAATAAATACCACCTCATCTGCGATTCTTCGTCATAAAATCGCAAAATACCACGCGCAAAGCACAACCACGACCATATATATATAGGAAAAGCGGTTCGTACTGTTCCATCGGCCGAAAAAAATGCCAGTCGCATTTTCGACCAATAACACTTTGCATCGGCAAGCAGCTGTACGTACACTGCAGTATCTCTCTTTCTCTCTCTCTCTCTCTCTCTCTCTCTTTCTCTCTGTCTCTCTGGCTGCTGCGCGAGTAATCGAAGTGTTCGAAAATCGCCGATAAATATTGCACATACGCATTGCGCGCATTTATGGGAGCTCCGTATATAGTCCCAGCCAAAAGTTTCGCTTCGTACCAGCCTTGCATTATACGTCTCTATATTATCAAAATTAAATTAAAAAGTCGAATATAAAAGTATATATATGAGAATATATAAGATTGTCACGTTGCTCACGCGGTAATGACTGTTTTCGAACGTTGTGCAATTGTAAGAGCGTATATACAGCGACTTGTATCGAAGGATTTTTGTTTTTATCTTTTCGGTGATTATAGTCAATTAAATTGGATTTATTCGGTCGATTATGTAGTGGGAAACGAGTAAGTTTTGTAAATATATATATAGCGTTGGTTGTTGCGTGAGGCACATGGGATATGTAGAATTTAAGTTCGAATTAATTTTAAGGAGAAGAGAATGTGTTGGGGATTGGTGATAAAGTGTCGATTTTCGAAATTCAAAAGAGAATGCTGCAATAAGGACAATTTCATTACGTCCAGAATGACTTTCGTATATATATACTTAATGCGCGAATGTTTCGAATCGACGTTTATTATAATTAATAGCTTAAAAATTCGAATTACTGTTAAAATACCAAGTAAAAGTATAAGATTCGCAGCTCCATTCATGTTAATTTAATCCACAATTTAACAAGAATTACTCCATAAAACGAAAATTTCAACCTTTAAAATCTATCACCCATAAAATACTTAAAACAAAAAAACACTACGCCGGTTCGATAATTCTCAAAATCCATCCAAGTCCGTACCACCCGCACACCCCATTTGCAAAATTGCACTCGGCTACACACCCGTGCGCGCGCGTCCCCGAGAATTTCGTCGAAAACCTCACCGCCAAACATTCCCACTACTACTACCACCACTACCACTACCGCCGTCGCTATCGACCGCTCATCGCTAAAAATCCCCAAAAATTCCTCTCTCCTTTTCGATTTTCGATCCTCTCTCTTATACTCCCCCCTACATACACATCCACGTTCACATATATCCACCTATACACTGCACTATATACTAACCCGCTAGAGAGCGAGAGAGAGAGAGAGAGAGTGCATCATCGTGCGTGCGTGCGTGCGCGTGGAAAGCCCCGCCCCTCCGCGTGAAAACTTAAAAATGCCGCCGCGCCGTGCTCCCGAATCGATATCCACCGCTCTGGTCACGTGGTCACTCTCACACTACGACCTTAACCAATCATTGGTCTTGTTACCGCCCCCTTTGCTATCTCCCTCTATCGGTTATTTCTCAAACTCCTTTGCAATTCCTACACCTCTGTCGGTAAATTGCACTACTACTATGCATATAGTGCAGTGCAGTGCCGATCATCACAGCAGGCAGGCGCGCGCACGCATCACGCCGTCGCCGCAGCGGCGCGAGTTTTGTCCCACCTCTCCTCCTCCTCTCTCGCTCTCTCTCTCTCTCTCCACCTCCACAATTCTCTTCAACGCGCTGCTATATACTGCTAGCTGCACTCTTTGGCGTGAGCGCTTGGATACACGGCTAGTCAGTCTGCGGCTGGAAGCGCGTCCGTTCGGTTCGCCCGACCCGCTTTCTCTCTGCCGGCCTCCTCCTCCTCTTCCCCCCTTCAACACACTGGCTCTTCGAGTGTATGTGTGTGTATATGTGCGTGCACCGTGAAAGAGAGAGAGTGCGAGAGACACGGACAGTAGAGAGAAGGTCTGGCATCAGAAGAGTAGTGGACACGTATAGAGTAGTAATAGTAGTATATCAGTAGACACTTGTACACATCGCCGCTACGTTTTTCTTGTGTGCGCGTGCATCAAGAAGAGATACTGAGAGTATCTCGTATATATATACACATTGTGCAACGAGAGTGGCATCGGACCTTGCACGAGCATTCAGCAGCAAGCAGTACGCAATCCACGACTAAGGATTATTTAGACACTTGGTACACACAGTGTTTTATTTTTTTTCCATCTCAACCTGTTACCGTATATACCACGTTATTATTACAATATATAACCCAAGTGCGCGTATCTCATTGGTTTCCGTGCGTGATCGTTTCGCAGTGTGCTTCGATCTAACCGCACGCGCGCTCTAAAGAGAGAGAGACGCCTCGTGAACCTCACAGACAAGAAGGCCGTCGTCTTATACGTATAGAGAGAAAGGGACAGCAGCACTCGTCATATACATGTGTTTTTTTCGAGGTTATACCCGCCGTTGTAGAAGCCTTGATGCGACGTAAACGCCGCCCGAAGTGCTTCTCCGCTGCCGACACTAGTCAACAGTAGCGACTGTGCCTGTGCGCGTCGTGTGTGTGTGTATCACACTATATATATATCTATAATATATAAGTTGCTCCGCTACTATATAGCAGCCGCTCTATCTGTGTGCCTCTGTGCGTGCGTGAGCTGTCTGTGCTTTTCCTTTCACGCACTCATTCTCCCGAATTCCCTCCTTCCTTCCTCCTCTGTCTCCCCTCTCATCCCCTCTCGCAGCATTCCAAGAGAGCGAGAGAGAGAGAGCGCTACTCGCCACACGCTATATACACTCAGCACAAAAATCGTGCCGCAGCGGCAGCAGTACAGTGTGAGAGGAAGTAGCATGCCGAGGAGGCGGAGCACACGCCGTAGCAATAGCAGCAGCATCTGCTCCTCTTAAGAGAAGCTCTTGTCCGAACAACGCATAATACGCAGCAGACCCTCATACCCACACACATACTACTATAATAGTCTTGTGTGCGAGGCAAGGAAAAGTATTGGAGAAAAACTTGAGATCACGCTGTTAACCACGTGCTCGTCACAGAGTACGACCGTGGCGTCGGGGACGTCGCGCTAGGTAGGCATGGAAGACGCTGGCCTGCAGCCTCTTCAGTATCAGCAGTACCAACAACCACAGCAGCAACAACCATTAGTAATCCACCAACAGCAGCAGCAACAACAACAACAACAACAGCAGCAGCAGTCAGGGAGTCAGCAGCAAGCACAGCCACAGCAGCAGCCGCTGATGACGAAACTGCCGGGGCTGACGTCGGGCCACGGCACGACGACACTGATTCACCGGTCCGGTCACTGTTATCAGTTGCACCGGCCCCACCTGGCTGTACAGCCACCGCCGCCGGTTGCCGAGACGCCGTCGTCGGGCCGGTCGCGTAAACTCCTCAAGACGGACCATCACCATCACCATCACCTGGACCACTCGCCTGCCGCGACGCTGGAGGCCGCCGTTGTAGTCGCCGCCGACGCTGGCTCCCAACAGCAGCAGCAGCAACAACAGCAGCAGCAGCTTCATCATCATCATCAGCACCACCATCATCTTCAGCAGCAGACGAATCTCCTGTTGTTACAGCAAACCCTTCACCATCACCACCATCCCCACCACCAGCACCATCTCCAGCACGATAGCCATCATCACCAGGTTGTGCAGGGCATCACGCACCTTCAGGATGGCCTCTACAGGCAGCAGCACATGCCGCTACAACGCAGCAAGCCTGCTAGACAGCAACCTAACACGAGTACCCACGTGTCCAGCCTCTACCCGGAGATCATGGCATTGATCTTCAGCAAGTTGGACGTCAGGGACAGGGGCCGAGCGGCCCAAGTGTGCGTATCGTGGCGTGAGGCCGCGTATCACAGGAGCGCCTGGCGAGGAGTCGAGGCACGGCTACACCTGCGCAGCACAGCCCATGGCTGCAAGCATAGCGGTGCCGTCTTCCAGTGTTTGGAGAAGCGTGGCATCAAGCGCGTCCAGGTGCTGTCGCTAACGATGAGGCGTGGCCTCGTCGATGTCTTCCGCGGTATCCCGAAGCTCCAGTCGCTCAATCTATCCGGCTGCTACAACATGTCGGATTCGGGACTGAATTCGGCCCTAAGCATGGCCTACCCGTCGCTTACAGAGCTCAACCTCAGTCTCTGTAATCACATCACCTACGCGAGCCTCGAGAAGATCGCCCAGTGTCTGAAGAACCTGGAAACTCTGGAGCTCGGCGGCTGTCGAAATATCTCCAACAAAGGCCTGCAGGTAATCGCAAGAGGTCTGAAGAAGCTCAAGAGGCTGGACCTGAGGAGCTGCTGGCTCGTCTCCGACGAGGGTATCGGTTACCTGGTACGCGGTCGCGTTTACCAGAACAACTCCGATTCCCCCTCGTCTACTAGCTCGAGTAACAGTGACAGCAGTAGCAGCAGTAGCAGCAACAGTAGCAACGACTCTTACGACGGTGGCTTGGCCCTGGAGCACCTTGGGCTACAGGACTGCCAAAGGCTCGGCGACGAGGGTTTGCTTCACATATCTCTTGGCCTGGCCAACAGTCTCAAGTCCATCAACCTATCCTTCTGTGTCCTCATCACGGATTACGGCATGAAGCACATCGCCAAGATCACGAGTCTGCGCGAGCTCGATTTGCGCTCATGCGACATATCGCCGATCGGCATGGCTTACCTTGCGGAAGGTGGTTCGCGCATCTCCAGTCTAGACGTCAGCTTCTGCGACAAGATCGGCGACCAGGCACTCCAGCACATTAGCCAGGGTCTCTTTAATCTCAAGAGCCTCAGTCTGTCAGCATGCCCGATCACTGACGAAGGCATCTCCAAGATCGCTAAGACGCAGCAGGACCTCGAGACTCTTCACATCGGCCAGTGTAGCCAGTTGACCGATAAGTCGGTCTTCACCATCGTTGAGAACATGCCGCGACTGCGCTGCATCGATCTTTACGGCTGCACGCGTATCACCAAGAACGGCCTCGAGAAAATCTGGAAGCTACCACTGGTCTCCCTCAATCTCGGCCTCTGGCAGGAGCGTCTGTGATAGCACAGCTTCTTCGTTGATACTCGACAGCAGCAGCAGCAGCAACAGCAGCAGCGGCTGAGGAGCTTCGCAGCCACGGTGAGTGTGCGACTGTGAATCTCCCCGGCGTTGTTAGCGATGACACCGCGGTTTTTCTTTTTCCTGTACATACACGCGTGTGTGAGTGATTACACACACACACACATATATATATATATTGATATATAATATAGGTGGTTGCACCTGCGAGTGGCGTTTTATACGCGACAGGAGAGAAAGAGAGTGTGAGTGCAAGAGCGAGAGAGAGAGAGAGACAGAGAGAGAATGTATTTGGGAAAGTAATTGTTCCATAACGAACGAAATTGTTTGTTTTGATAATGAATCCCCTGGCGCTGACATGCCGCGTGTACACGTATACATATATATATACGCTTGCGCGGGTACGTGCGAGTGAGCGAACGCGCTAACCGAATTTTCCGATGATAGCGTTAATGAATTATTTCGATTATGGACTAATTGACCTACCTTTATTTTTTAACAATGGGGATGGCACATTAAGCGATTGAATACCCTTGAACAGAGTCACATTGTAATGCAATATCGTTTCTTTATTATTATTATTTCTATGTTTTTTTTTCTTTTCCTTTTTTTTTTTAATATTCGTCGGCGACGTCGTGGCAATCGGCTTTATTAATGCCGTTCGTTTACGTAATGACGCGCCCGTGCGGAAGTAAGTAGACGCGACGATGGTACCGAGCAATTGTTAATAGGATTTAACACTATTACTCCTCCCTTGTCTTAGTTCTTGTTTTTCTTTTTATGGAAATAAAGACTCGACATGATGTAAACAGAGACAGCCATTCGTTGTTTCTGTGGCGAGGAGTATATACTTTTTTTTTTTTTTTTGTTCGATAATGAATAACGCTTATATATTATTATATGAACGATTATCATTTGTATTTTGTATAGTGAAGAATCAAATGGTTTCGTTGTGCCAAAGTACTGTGATATTGTTAAGACTGTAAATATTCGTTACTCCATTGTAAATACTAGGTTTAAATTTTAGGGAATTCAATGATAACAAATTTTTTACTCATTTTAGGCATTCGAAATTCGAAAACGTTACTAAGTTTTGCTCGACGATGTACTCAAAAACGTCTTCTGGAAATAAAAACATATTTTGTTAAATAAATAAATGTTGTATAAAACATTACATGAACGATCTTTTTGATTTGTCACTACCCTATTTCCAAATTATTATTATTATCATTTTTAATCATATACATTAATTAATAAAGAAGCTTTATACATAGTAAAAGTAATTCACTATATTTGCATGCAAATCTTTATTTACAGAAAATTTACTCGTTAATAATAGTGTAATTAAAAATACATACTGTAAGAAAACTTCCGCATATATATATAGATATATTATGTTTACATTTTGCGTTTCAAAATATACACAATGTATATCTATATACATGGAAATTTTCTAACAGTGTATACATATAACAATCTCAACTGGCCGATGTTGATCATCCAGTACGTGAATTTCAGTTATATATAAAGTTACTTAATTAAAAATAAAATTTTCTTCCGTCATTAAAGAAATTTAAAAGCTTCGTTTAATTACTTTCTGTTAATATCAAATTTAAAAATCTAATTAGGATAACACTATGTACAAGAAAGAGAAAAAAAAAAATTAAAAAGTCCAAACTTAAAACAGCACTATACCGCCTTCACTTCTTCTCCTCCATATCTGTACATCCATCCTTGCTCAAACGTATATATACATACCTGTATAATACAAACGCAACTACCCGCACACTCGTAACTATATATATCCACACAAACAACGGGCGCAAATACCTCGCTCCATAAAAATATTTCCCGCGCCGTTCAGATGCGCCGATATAAACTAATTAACACACCGAGAAGAACCGTACGACCGCGCGCGCGTGCAAAAACTCTTTCTCCCATCCCAACCATTCGTACACACACACACACATATATATATATATACACACGCATCACGTGTATATATATATATATATACATATCTGCACACACTAAACGTTAGGAATATAATTGGGCAGCGTCGAAAAAGCGTCGACCAAAAAAAAGCGCGTAATACGTATATGACAACAAAATAAAAAATAAAAAAAAAGGCGCACGCGGAAGAATCTCCCTCCGTGCGAAAAATCGTCCTGTGATGCTATTGCGTGCTATGTATATAGAGAGAAAACGGCTCCACGGTAATTAGAGCTTCGTTATACACGGAAATAAACAAGCACACCGTCGCGCTACCGATAAACTCATACTATACTTGTGTCCTATGTATGTACACGTGGAGATAAACGATATCAGCCGCACAACAGCGTTTCTCTTTTCCTTCCTTTTCTTTTTTCATCTATGCACGTTTTTTCGACTCTTCCTCTTCTTTTAATTTTTCCGTCCCACCCGATTATTAATCGGTTTTTCCGTACGATACACTATCCGCATGATGCTTCTCTTTCGCGCGTGGTGAGAGAATTCCAGAGAGCCAGCGATGGGTACGCGAACGGGATTACGTGGGAGATCGCGTTAGGTACGCGCGGATGGAGTGTAAACTTATTTCGAGGGCGATGTAATTGCGGATTTTGGGATGAGGACGTGAATTAGTGGGTTATATGTGTGCGGCTGGAAATATGAAAGATGAAGGTGAATTTATATAGATATACATGTGTGAAAAATGTTAGTGAATATATAAGTATATAGTTTTATATATCTAGATAAGTTTCGTGAAAACGCATATAGTGTATAGCTTTCTTTTCAATTTTTTTTTTCTTCGAAAGGCTAACAAGACGCGTAAACTTGGAAAATAATAATTCTTTTGATTAAAAATAACACGTATCGATCAACGCCTCTACATTTTTCTATTTTATTTTTTTTTTATATACGCGAAAAATGCGTATTCTTCAGTTTCAAAAGTATTTCATTAATTAAGTTTTTCATTGTTCCTCATTCACTCACTCACTCACTCTCTCGTTCTCTACGCTAATAAGAAATTTTTTACACGGCAGTATAATAGTAATAATCGCAATAACAATGCTATTCCATTCATCGCGCAATTCTATAGAACCATAGCTATAGTCTACATTACAACACACGCCCCGTGAGCGTGCACCTCGCTTTTTTATATATAAAAAAAGACATACAATTCTTAATGAAAATCCAAAGTTGAGCAATGCAGCAACAGCCATAATGTTTATTTACAACTTAAATATTCCGTAAAATGCTATTTTATGAAAGAAACGCGCGGCAAAGCCGATTAACCATCGTAAACAGTCCGCACCGAATAACATCAACAGTGATTACCGTTTCGCAACTCACACATAAACACACTACAGTGCGCATCGTCGCCGTACGGTGTATATATATATATATATACACACACACACACACACACGAAGAAATGCGAAACCGTTCGAAAAATTTCGCGCTATTAATATACGTAAATATATATATACACTGCGGATACGATTTCACGTGTCGCTTTTTCCACGGACGCTGCTATGGACACTGAAAAATCCTGTTTTTTTTCTCTCTCTCGAACCTTCCGCATACATTTTTGTTATTCGCGCGCATCGGAGTGCATTCGACGAGTGAATCAAAACATCGCAAGTTCGCTTCGATGAATCGTGCCCACGGCTTCGCATATACATACACCAAAAAAAAAAAAGAAGAAACCCTCTAGTTACCTTTATCTACCTACACTAAAAAAAAAACTCGTACCTACATAAACGTGAACTGCATTTTACAGACGATTATTCAGTAACCATTCTTCAAAAAAACGCACTGCTATATGCTAAAAATCGCATTCTACCGATTGTACATACATATATATATATCTATACGACCACACGCGTTTCGTAAAAGTTACACAATGAAAACCCGTAAAAAAAAAAGAAATCTTTGCGTAAACAGCAACCACATCGCCGTTGACTATACTTTATATATATTCGCTTTAACTCGTATCACGTCGTCCGGGTGGGAATCGGTAGAAAATCAACCATTCGTGGGGGTGTGTGTTTGCGTGTACGTGCACTATCCCAAAAAGAAAGAGAGACAGAGTGAAAAAAAACGGACAAAACGCGAGTAATCAGAGGGCCACGACCGGCCTAAAATTCAATTCCGCAACAATGTCTATCCCCCTTCTTCCTCCCCCTTCTCGTTCTCATTTCGCATTCTCCCTTATACACCGCGCCCTCTCCTTCTCGCCCCCCTGTGTCTTATCCACTCTCTCTTTCTCGTTTTTATCTCTCTCTCTCCTTCTCTCTCTCTTACTCGTTCTAGCGTTTCTTTCTCCGTTTGATATATACCTATAACTACGCAGGGGAGAGAGAGAGAGAGAGAAAGCGCCTCTCTCAGTCTCACCCTCTTCGCATTTCCATCTCGATTTCGAGGGTGCCAGGCTTCCGCCTTGAATGCGCGCCGGCAAAGGCGACGAGGGTCGCGCGCGTTCTCTCTCTCTCTCTCTCTCTCTCTTATAGCTATGGGTAAAGGGGTGCGCGAGCTCGTATAGTACCGTAGATATATATACGAGCGAGGGGAGCTTGCACACGCCTGTGGGAGACAGAGACAGAGAGAGAGAGAGTATATAGTGGATAGGGTGTACCAGGGCTGTCCCGTTCCTCACTGACACGTATAGACGTATAGCCGAGTGTAGGAGTGTACATAGGATAGGGAGTCCCGTCGGTGTTACGATATTTTTCAACTTGGAGAATGATTAATCTAGGATTCTAGAGAAGTAAAGTATAAGGTATTTTCTTGTAGAAGGGTAATTAAAAAATTTTAATTATACGGTGCTATATATATGATATATTTTCTTTATTTCAAAAGGAAATTTAGACGATTTATTTTGTTTAGTTGGTCAAGAGAATTCATCAACAATGTACATATATAAAACTAATTTACCATTCGTATATTAAAAGTACTTGTACGCTTATAGCTAAATATTGTAAAACGATTATAGTTGCAACATTTATTTGAAAAAAAAAAATAGCTATAATGGCTTTCAATATACTCGAAAAAGTAAAAAAATTTTCTTTTTCATATAATAAAATATTAAACTCTCTCACTCCTCCTCTTTCTCGTGATGCACGCAAATATGACTCATTGATAAACGTCATACCGGGTTTTGCGCTCGCGCGCGACATGAAAATTTGATTACATTGAAACTATTTTTACAAGAGATATAGACGACGGGCAATTATTTTTTCAGTTTAATAAAATATAAAAAAAAAACGCCGTCGCCGTCGTTCTCTCGTGTATTCACATATACATATATATACACTCACATCCGTACTCCGACAAAACTATTTCCAATCTATCACAAAATTGTCCAATATCGTTAATTTAGCTCGAAACGCACACACACACACACACATAAATACACATGCATGACGTATATAAACGTAGAACCACCTTTTTTCCAAAAATAAAATTACGTGATAAGCTTATCAGAAAACTGTATTCGGGTCACTCGTACGCATATAAACGTACTCTAAAGACGTCTATATATACATGTATATATACGTAGCCCTTCGCACGTCGAACATCCTGTCCGATCAATCTAAAAAAATTTCGACTCCCTCTCGTTCCCACGCACGTGCACCCTACGTATATAGATATATATATACATATATAAACGTACACTACCGGCGCGATTTTTCAATAACGCTCGATCCACTCTGTCTCCCGTTTCCTGCCTCGTCGTTCGCTCTTGCCTCCTCCTCTCTTTCTCTCTCTCTCTCTTCCTTTTTTTATCCACCGTATACCGACACACACACACACACACACACATATAACCATCGCCGCCGCAGTCGACTGTTTATCAGTCAAGGCCACACCGCGCGCGTTCACCTCGCATCGTCGTGGTACGGTGCAGAGAGAGTGCAATTATTGTTTCTCTTTGACCATGCGCTATATATAGGTATACCTCTTTCATTCTTCGTACGACGGTTTATCAAAAATAATGCATCTCTCCTTCGTGTAGTAGTAGGGTATGCATAGGGTAAAAGCTATATACGACGTTGGACGATGGGGAAACTACTACGGGAAGTTTTAAATGGGAAATCGATCGGTAAGAGAGAGAGAGAGAGAGGAAGGGAGACAGTTCGTCTTATTGCGCTAGTGCTGCTTGCAGCAGTGCTTTTATTTCGCGTGCAGGACGTGATGGGCCGTTGCCGAGGGTACGTGAATTTTGGCGCAGGGTTTGGTGTTGTATATATATATGTAGGTAGGGTATAGAGGGAAGGGAATAGTTTGAAGGCCGCTGATTGGAATTTACTTTATTTCGGCTCGTTTAGGTGGAATTTATGGTTATGGATTGAAGGTGTGGGATGCTTAGGTTTTGAAAATCGTATAGTTAGGGGGTGAGTTATAGGTAGATGGTATTTTTAACAGGTTTAGGTGGAAATTTTTTAAGTACTAGGATTTTTTGTATTAAAGGATTTAAATTTATAAAGTTTTTTATTATAGCCAAGGTTGTATTTTAAAAGTCGTTAAGCTGTTTTATGTACAGTTAAGTATGGGAAATATGAGTTTCTAAATGCTTGGATAATATTCTATTAATCATAGAAACTTATTTGTAAATAATTCAAAAGCATAGTATTATTCTACTTTAATATGTAAAATTGACATAATTTCTCTTAGAAAGTTCAGTAATTTAAACAATGATAATTGTTTCTATTATTTCCCACCTATTTTTTTACGTATATGTACTACAGATAATTGTAGTCTATATCTTTTACAATCTTTACTATAGGAAAAATATATAACGAAGTGGTACAATTTACATGGCATTATTAATAACTTATTCATATATTCGAAAAAATTTATCTTTAATTTCTAAAATTGAGCATCATGATTTTTCTGATGTTCCCTGGTGGAAATCGAAACCATCTTATAACTAATAAATGACCGTTTTTACTAGTACAGGCTAAAATGGGAACTTTTTTTGTCCGGTTTCTAGCTCCCGATGAAACGCTTTTTCTCCCATTATTTGGCCATTTAATGGATTAAAAAATAGACCGAGTCTTTCGAAGACAAGCACAAGCTTGTTCTTAAATATTTTAAAGGTATTAAAACGGATCAGTTTCTTTAGTCTGAAAATGGCTAGCAGAATCAGATGGAGAAATAAAAGTTTGGCTGAATTATTCATAGATTGAGTACAGCAAATGATTTATTAGTTAATGTTATTCATTTATATTTTGGTAAGCAATCCGATGCTTTAATGCTCTTTCATCAAAGATAAAATTAGTAAGTAAATCAAATACGAATATTTTGTTATTACGTCAATCTAAGAAATGGGCATATAATGAGAGAAAAATCCTTTCATCCAAGCGATTAATTAACCAGTTTTACTATCCATTTTCTAACTTCTTGGCCATTTCATATAGATGAGATTCCAGGATTATTACCTCATATTACTGCATATTTATCACATAATATACTCTAAACTCATACCACACCAAATCATGTTGATACCCTCGCAAACCTTATACAGCATTGCTCTCAAAGCAACATTATAACCTCAAGGCAAAAGCTCTAGACTATATATACGTATATGAACCAGTCCGTATTATATATAAGATTTTCGAAAAGCACTCGGTGCATGTGTGTGCATACGCTTTTGTACCAGACAAAATTTAATTCGAATATATAGGCTATTACTAATCCCTCCGAAAAGTTTAAAGCAGTAGAAAATTGACTTTGCGGCCGAATTGAATTCCATGCTGCAGCTCGCCGCCGCCGCCGCCGCCGCAACGTCGGTGTACGAAGGCAGACGCGTTCGCGCAGTTACGAAGTTGGTAATTGCTAATTATTACTTAGCCAAAGGTTCGTCTATGATAATTGAAAGACCTAGTTTGTCTTCTACTGCTACGCGATTCGTTTGCCTCTCTCTCTCTCCCTCTCTGAGTTGCTCACGTTATACACTTGCATACGCGCGCGCTTAAACGCTCTTCACCCTCCTAACAATGGCTATAATCTCGTTGCAAATAAATTTCCCGCGTTAATTTCTCAGTTTTAGCTATGTATATAACAAACGTATATTATATACATACATTCTCCCCGTTAAATTTCCTTCCGATTACCTTCCATATCAAGCGTCATCTTTATTATATAGTTATAATAACATAACGATGATAGTATAGTTGCGATGCTATCATGATATCTTTCTAAAACGTCACTATATTCGTATCGCCCCGTGTGCGTTATTATACGGTATTATTTTTCAAAGCAAGCGTACTAAAAACTCGTTTTTCTTTCCTTTAAAAAAAAAAAAAAAATAGCGGAAACAAAGTTGATGCCGATAAACCGCGCTAGTATAAAATCTTCCGAACGGTCGCTTATTTCCCTCGTATGCAAAACGCCGCCTCGATAACGCGAATAAAACTTTACGTGCACGCACTCGTCGTCGTCGTCGTCGTCGTTGCAGCATCATGCGGAAGATAACTCTACGTGTACCTATATACTTATACAAACGAACAAACAAACGAAAAAGAAAAAAAAAACCGAGAACGTCACACGCAACGACCCAATAAAATAATTTTCCTGCCTATCAAAGCTGATGCGCGAGTATAGAACTTCGAAATCGCCTCCTCTTTCTCTCAGTCAGTCAGACACTAAACAAACGATAAAACTCAGACGTTCGCGAAGGAACGAACCGAAAGAGAGAGAAAGAGAAAACTCGACTGGCACGGCAGCGACGGCGGCGCGCGCGCTCACACACACAAAAAGCAAAGAGAACGCGAGCAAAGGCTCGACGGATTCCTCTCTCGTCTGCCAGCCGGTCGAAAAGTAGCAGAGGAAAATTGCCTGCCGCTACTGTACTACGGCCTCTACATACATATATATATATATACATACACATACATTCAACTCGGCACAGTATGTACAGTGCGTTGTATAGTGCTCGCACAGCCCTTCGCTGCTCACGTATACTTATATATATAACGTGAGCTCACGCGCGCACGAACGCGAAGGGGAACTCGCGCGACTCCCCCACCTTGACGTCGTCCCCTGGGCCTGCGGCAAGTTATAAGAGAGAAGGAGAGAGAGAGAGAGAGAGAGAGAACGGACGGGAACCTGAATTTCGAGAGACGCACGCGTATATGTGTGTGGGGCCGCGCGACGGAATCTTGAGAGCCGAAATGCTACTCTGTTAAGGTAGATCGGGGTAGAGACCATACATATACCTACGTATATACGTGTATATATTTCAGTAGATTTCTATGGGAATTTCGGGAGTGAAAATTACGAGAGGAGAATTCATTACACGCGGCAGAGTAGAGGAGTGTTGAGTAATTTTTGCCTAACACTAAAAACAACGTTTATTCTACCATGTAGCGCATAGTCATGGAGTCGCAGTAGTATATATAGTAGCCCGAGCGCGGTCTTATTAAAAGTTGCTTAAATGCTTTGCGGATTGCGCGAGAGACGTCTTTCCACAATCCTTCTGTATGTAATATATATACATACATATACATAGCGCGAAATTTACGCCCGAAAAATTCTCTCGTGCAACAATAAACTACAACCACGTATACGATTCTTTATCTTTTTTTTTTTCATTTCAACATTAGCATAGATTAGTTCTGTATATATACTTTTTCTTCTTTTCGCAATCCTTGCGAGTCTCGCCGCAGTCGACTGGACTTATTGTTCATTCCAATCGATACTCATTTCACTGCGCGCCTGTATACCTCATTCCCTTCCTCTTTTACGTATATATATGAGCGCACGCACACACCAAGAGAACTCTGACTGTATGTATAATGAGGGAGAGAAAACGCGATCGCAAGCGCGGGAAGATAGATGCCTTATTTTGCCAAGGGCTTCGATATATAGGTTATGTCTGTATGTATATATATATACACAAACATACGGGGGCCGCGGTCGTTGCTGTTCAAGCGTGTATATATGCACAGTCCCGTGCGTGATATATAGAATGTGTAATAACAGCGGTGTGGTGGCGCAATTTCGTGTGCGTAACAAATATGCCTGTGCTCTCCGCTATTGCAGCCGTCGAGAGAGACTCAGGGTCCGCACGCGTGTGACGGGGATGCGTATATATACATATATATGTACGTATCGATGCCGCGCGCACGAGAGAGAGAGAGAGAGCAACGTTACTGTTTACCGTCGGGCCGTTTTGCTCTTTCCGCGTCTGTTTGCCCGAGATGGAGATTAAAAGAGTTCTTTTAAATCCTCCCCTTGTATATAGTCAGTATACACATGCTCGTGATCCACGTGCGTTCGTTTGTTCGTTTGCGCAGGTTGCAGCCAGCATGCGGAGAATAATGCGTATATGAAATATGACATAGCGGAGGGGATATATATACACGAGTTTTTGAATATATAATGTACCTTTAGAGATTATTTGTACTTTGCTTGATTGATTAGCATATTCACGAATAAGACTAGACATTTATAAAGTGATGCTATAGTGGGTGTAATTGTATATGTGCGATTGGTAATTGAATTGTTTTACGGCTCAAGACATTGAAATATTCGCAAAGTTACGGCCGGGCTTTTTATTATACGAGCGTGCGCGTTTTAAGCGGCTAATGACAATCGTTACGCCGCGTCGTAAAGCACGCTAGAATTATCATGTAACTGTTTCGGAGCTCTACGCACGTCTTTGCTACGGTATATTTTTCACTTGGAACATCTCAATTTCAATACTCCAAAACTTATAATAACGTTATCTATATATGCCAACCAATGATATATATACACACACACATTTTTACCATTTACCTTCTAAAAACTTTATAACTATATAATCACACCAAAATCCATATTCTCAATACTATCCCTTTCTCTCTCAAAAAAAAAAAAAAAAAAAAAATAACTCGTCATCCCTTTTTATTCCCTATATACCCTTACCTCACCAACAACCTCAACAACCAACGCTCCACTCTTTCTCTCCGAACTCGCTCGAGGCTCACTTGCGCGCTCGCTCAAGCCTCGCAGCTTGCTTATGCTCTCGCTCGCCTCTCGGCCGTGTTGCCAAATCGTGAGCGCTCGGGCATATATACGCATACGGCGTTGCCAAATTTGAAAATTAGTCCTCCTCTCTCTCTCTCTGCCGTCTTTTCTTCTTCTTCTTCTTCTTCTGCCGGATGCGCACCGCATGCCCTCCTCTTCTATATACACATACACACACACACACACATACGCAAGCATCATCATTTTGTCTCGGCATTCGTGGAAGCGACGGCGGCGGCGTCAAAAGGCGCGACTATATGCGAGAGGAGGGGGAGAGAGGGAGGGAGAATTTCGGGAGCTGCCGCAGGCTTCTGCTGTTGCTGCTGCTGCTGCTGGCTGCATCGCGCGTGGGAGTGTATATATACGCACAGAGAGAGAGAGAGAGAGAGAGAGAGAGAGAGAGAGGGAGGGAGAGCACTTGCGCCAGGAAGTCCTTTGGCCAAGCGTTCGCGATGTCCTCCGGCTGCTGCATGCTGCTGTTACTGCTCTCATCTTTCTCTCCTTCCTGTCGCGTTCCTCTCTCTCTCTCGCTCGCCTTCTTCTCTCTCTCTCTCTGTCGACTGTAGACATATATATACATGTGACTTCTAGACTCTCTTTCTCTCTTTCATCGGAGCAGCGTCGGCTTTCTGGAATTTCGGACGATTATCTCTCGCTCCTCTCTAAAAGCCCCCGGCAGTATAGAGCTTTTTTTTCTCGGGACTCGATGATTCCTTCCTCTCTTTTTCGGGCAACCCGCGAGGTGTTTTTTAATTTATGTGGCGCACAATACGTTGCACCACTGTGTCGAGACACACGGCGCTTATAGGTACGCTGTGGGATAGCGGCGACGACGACGGCGGTTGATGCCCGCCGCAGGGGCGGGTTGTGATCTCCACAGGACTGGTTCCTGGAATTTCGGTGTACAGCTATATGTATATATATATATATATGTGTAGACGCGTGGGTCTGCCGCGTGTGGAGAGAGCATCGAAGTTTTTTTTTCAGGGTTTTTGTAGAATAGAAAGAGAGTGAAGTCGGTGGGCATGGTGTTGTGTTTGTAAATGAAAAGCAGATGTAGGGTAAAATAAGAAAGAGAAAGAGAGAGAAAGGAAGGAAGGTCGCTGGGCGATGGTCAGAGCGGTCGGGTTTGAAATGATGAGAAAGGTCTGAGTACGTGGGTAATTATTTTCCATTGTTGATTAATAGAAGCAGTCGGTCCAATGATTGAACGTGTATATATTCAATTTTTGATTTTTTATTTTTAGCCTTGACGTGGTTACAGCTCGGATTGAAACGTCTTATACGATCGGTATATATATATATATATATATATATATATTATATACACACGTAATATAACGGTAAAACGCGTTTCTTATCAAGCTGAGAATGTATCCGAAAAGAAGAAAGTTTAGTAAAAATTTACTCGAACCATCTGCTTTCTTCCCGTACCATTTCTCCACCACCACCACTATCCAATCACTCTAAAAAAAATTTAAATCACCATCGCACAGCCGGCTACCACTCTATACCTCACCCTCAGGATACGCAAATGCACGCGTACCACACTACTATACCTATACATCCACATGAAAAAAAAAAAATAAGAACCCTGGTACCAGCAACCTCTCTCTCTCTTTCTCTCCGCAGCGAAATAGCCGGTACTTAGGCTTCTTCTCCACTCGTGACGCCAAAAACTATAGCGGGGGCGCGTGCTAAATTAACGAGTATATATATATGTGTATGCGCCTATATAGTATATATATATATATACCTATATCCTGCTCTCTCACTCGCTCGCTTGCTCGCACGCACACCTGCGCGCGCGCGCGTGCAGGCCGGCTGATTATTGGGTCTGGTTTCCCTCTCCTTCTGTCAGACAGCAGCAGCAGCAGCCGCCACTGCGCTCGGGGCCACCTGTCTCTCCCTCTCTTAGAGACGCGGCGCGCCTTTTCGCTCGATCGAACGGGGTTAATCGCGTTCGCGTCGTTGTTGTTTTTTTTTTCTTTCTTTCTTTCTTTCTTTCTTTCCTATGGTGTTGTTTTTGGAGCTCCGAATACTTATATGTGTATAGTCGTCTGGGGTTCTTCTAAGAGGAAAGAAGAACAAGAAGGGGAGGAGAGGTTAGGTTTTCGGTGCGAGGAATTTTTTCGGGACGGATGTGTGTGTATGTGTGTGTGTGATGCGTCTAGAGTTATTGGAAGGAGATGGATTTTAGGAGGATGGGATGCGTTATATCTCCGGGGAAAATTAATGCTACGGTGTATTGCGCAGGCTGAGAAGAAGTTTAGTCTCGCGTGGGTATATAGTGTATATTATATATACGTAAAAATTTGTGCATTTGGATATTATTATCTATATATACATAGCTGTTGATTCAGTACATAAAATCCAACTGTAAATATGTAATAAAATAATACATATAATAAATATATAAAAGATGCGTAGACCAAGTCATCTCGATTACACTTGAGCACTCAAACCTCTACATTTCCAGAAATTTACGGAGCCAAATCAAAAAGCGTCCAGCCCCCTAGCGCATCATATATATACACTTTTTATTCCTTATATGATGACGACTCTCTTCTCGACATCTGTGAGCCTCTTTCTCTCTCAGCATGGGTCCCGCCTTGCAACTCCCGATTTTTTTCAATATCTCTCTCTCTCCCTCTTTCTCCATGCGCACCATACGCTACTCCCAGATATATATCTTCTGGGAGGTCTTCTTCTTTCTCTCTCCCTCCCTCCCGTATCGAACTACACACACGGTATATACTATACATCGCGAAGGAAAACTGTCACACGGGATTGAGTAACGGGCTGCTGCATATACCACGTATACACTATACCAGCACCGTCACCAGCGTATGCGCAGCGATTAATATGCATCGAATCGCGCTTTATCGTTTCATCGCATTCGAATCTAGCGCGTGTACGCGAATGTATTTACAGGAGAGAGAGAGAGATGAAGGGGGAAAGGGGGGGACCGAGGCGAGACCAGAGGACAATTTTACTGCGGTTAAATGAAAATACGCTCGTGCCCGAGAGTTCATTCAATATGTCTGCGGTGGGTGATGTGCGCGCGCGAACACTCGCGTATATATATATATATATGTATATGTATATACATATATTGTATACATTGTATACGCGATGGGATTGAAATTAATGACATTGACACCGGTATAGCGGCGCCGTGACGATTAAATAAATACATTTCATATATGGGCTATCTGGGGGTTAATTACGGACGGACCACCTCGACACCTCGTTACGTAATGATATAATAACTAACGTATCCTTTTTTTCTTTTTATGTATATACTATATCTATATATATATATATAAGCGTGAAAAATCAAGGTGACGATTCGTTACTTATCCCGTGACTTATTCGCATGGGAAATTTATTTGCACGCGGGGGGGAACAAGCGTATCGGATCTACGCGTATAATAATATACGTGTGCGTCTTGGTTTGGTGTTATATCCTAGCAACGAAACGAACGAGGATATAATATACCCCACGCAAAATCTAAGAATTCCGGAATGTTGGAGCGCGGAACGCTGGTATATATATAAAGCTATACTACACGTGTTATCCTCGCGGAAGATCACACACACACATATACATATGTACACTATATCTGCGTATACGTGAAGCAACGTGTGGGAGGGATATAAAGAAAGCGACGTACGTACACGTTATATGTATATACACTCTCGTCTTATATACGTAGCGAAAGAAAGTCGAAGAACGAGCGACAGGTCTGAAGTTTTCCCGAACTTTTATCCCGACTATATCCAACTTGTTTTTTCCTCTTCTCTCTCTCTCTCTCTCTCCTCTTCTTTTTCTTCTTACGCGTTCATCTCTCTCTCTCTCTCTGTCACCCCCAAGCCCCTTAATCGGGCCGTTAAACCCGAGACGAACGACCAGGGGGGGCGGCATGGCGTCTGAAATTCGACGTCGTTGCACATGCGGGTGGTCGGTAGTATAGCACATACACATATATAGTATATATCTGTATACACGTATACACTCTCACGAGTTATACACGCAGCATGGGAAACAGCTTCAAAAGTAGAAGGGGACGGAAGAAGAGGGAGGGGGGGACAACGACTACGTGGAGTGAAAAATCCATGTGAAGTGGCCCCGAGACGAGCCGAGGGGGTGATGTGCGCGCGTGAGGGTGGGAATGTTACGTACGCACACGTAAGGGGGGGGCTGAGAAGTGCATTCGCGATGAACAAGAGGTAGTATAAGTAGAAGAAGAAGAAGAAGAAGAAGAAGGAGAAGAAGGAGAAGTGGAGTAACGAGGAAACGATTTTTAAACGTGGCAAAGTAGAGACGAGAGAGCGCGAGGAAGTCACGTTGCGCATTTATTATTTTTTTTTTCTTTTTCGAAATTCTCTTCGGTATGATTGTAATGAGCTGAGAGTGGGTTGAAACGAGACGACGGTGTGATTGGATTATTGCCGACGAAATTGACGGATTAACGGCGCTTCAAGTGACCTGGTCGTTACGGCAATCTCCATTTATTTAGAATATAACCGCACTCTACGTATATATAGTACGTATATGAGTACATATATATATAACCCCGCTCTAATTCAATTCCGTCTTTCGTCTAATTCACGAGTATGCCCGGGTATATTATCTATATACATGTACGTGGTATATCTATATATATGTATACGTGCGTTACCGTCAATTGCATAATTCCGCACGCGGCGTATTATCTCATAAGGGAGAGTATGCCGGACCTGCACCGTTTCGCGAGCGATATATTTTAGCACTATTAATAATACAACCCAGTCTTTTTATATATATAGATGCATATACATTATATATATACACACACATACATATACACACACGTATAGGCTCTATATACAGCGGAACGCATCGAAGTACACCTTTTTTCCCTCTTCCTCTATCAACACGGAAGGAAAAAAAAGACAGAAAGAGAGCTAAGAATATTGCTCTGTAGAAAAAGAATGTATATATATCTGCGCGGTTCAGAGTACCAGTATGCTCGCTCGTAAACGACAGTCTAATGAAACTTTAGCAAGAAATTCTCTAGTTATTAAAAATGTTCGCCGTGCGTCTAACGGCTAGTGTGATGCGGAGAGAATGCGCCTGTAGCGGCTATAGTTTTTGTTCGCGTCGAGGCATTTTCGTAATTAAATTTCCTTTTAAATAATTGATATATATATATATATATATATATATATATATATTCGCAAGAGCGCGAGCGAGGATCTCTATTCACGATTGAATCGCGTCGTTTAAGAATATATATACGCGCGCGCGCGGTTAATTAAAACATTGTTCTTATCGTCTGTATATTATTATATGTACACTCGAACATTTCTACATACACGCGTGTGTGTGTGTATATATGGCTGTGAATTTAAACCATGTGTTAGAAGTGTGACTGCATACTCGATCAACGCGCGTATATACGAGAGAAAAAGAGAACATTTTCGTCAAATTAATTTGTGTCGGCGGTAATAAAACATTCATGGCTCTGTGCGTATATAACCCGCGAGTCTCGCATTCATATATATTTTCACACGACACTTTCAAGCGATCGTCATCCGCGTCACTCGCTCTTCAATGAGTTTCAAGAAAACTGAATCACTTATGTCCATCTCTCTCTCTCTCTCCTATACTCTCTCTTTCACAGCAATGACGAAAACACACATATCTATATATACACGCATCACAGCAGAAAATACAAAAATATCTGTCCTCGCATTCATTCTCGTCGCGTAAAATACTCGAGTAAACTGATGTAGTAAGAGAGTGGACTAGGCATATACATATATGCACACATCACACATACATATACAGAACGAGAGGGTCGACGACGTACAATGAGATTGTTATTAAACTAGTATAAAACGCGCAGGCAACAGCATCAACCGCCGCGCGACTAGTCAATTGTCTTCCTCGTGATGTGCGCGAGCGCTGTTAATTTAAAAAGAAAAAAAAAACAAAGAGAGAGACCCGCACGCTCGCGACTAATAATTTTGTGGGAGCCGCGTGCTTACTCGCTCGTCTCTCTTAAGTGTCTCTGATATCCAGCAATTGACTTTCTGCTCTTGCTCTCGCTCGTTCGCGAATTCGCGCTCGAACAAACAATTCGCGCTCATTAGACTGTGTACGTCCACACTATACTGATGTTGAGGCGGTTCGTTCTAGATCTATATTACCATGATATGCGATATATATTTCGTACCACGAATCGTGGTTATATATACATTCTTCGAGATGAACGAACGAGAACATCATTGTTTTAAAATGTATGCGCAGATTTTCTGGAATATAATTAAGAAATATTGATCCAGATTATTATTTTTTTTTTTTAATTTCATGACGAGTACACTGTAATAAACACTATACCATATATACATATTCAGCTTCGAGCGTCGTTCCGTCATAATATATCGCACAATCGAGTACGCGTGAGTTTTTTATATGTACACGCGCGTTGTGCTAGCAAACTCGAGACTCTCTTTCTCTCTCGTGCATGCATATATATGCACGTACGTCATCGTTTAAAAATTCCAGCTTGATTGTATATATATAGACGTATATATATACATATAGCGGCAATTCTCTCTCGGAACGAGAATTTAATCCCTGTCTCGGATGATCCGCTCTCTCGCTCACGCGTATGCGACGGGGGAAATCGAGAGCGAAAGAGAAGAAGACGAAGAGAAGAAGTTACGTACGTACGTGCACACATGCACTATACACTTATATATACACTCACACACATACTCTTTCTCTTAAGCACGCACACGTCTATACTATACCGTCGAGATAACGGGGCGCGAGCTTGCTATGGCGACGGTCGATCGAAAAGAGATAAAAATATATGCGTTCTCTCTCTCTTTCTCTCTCTCTTGCGAGGAAATAATGAGAGTCAGTGAGTGAGACGTATAAGACAAAGTAGGTAAAACAGGAGAGCGAGTGATAGGAAGAGAACACGAATACTACGTACTACTCTACGGTCCGAGAGGAAGCTCGAGAGCGCGATCGAAGGGCTGCTGCTACTCTCAGCTTCGTCGTCGTACATACATATATATATACACACGTATATATTATACATATAGCGTGAGAGCGAGATGGAGATAGAGGGAAGTTATAGAGGAAGTCGAAGCGAAAAGGAAAAGGGACTATGCGCGCCGCTACCGCTGCCGCCGCCGCTGTCGCCGTTGCTGTGTAGTATAGTGCTACTGGCGAGTGAGCGCACGGGGCACCCCCTGAGAGAGCTTAGGTGGCATTGTAATCGATTGGAGGGAGATGCGGGGGTTCCCCCCTACTTCCCCCCCCTCTGTACGTATTCGCGTTATATATATGTGACCCTCCCTCGCAGTGGAACCCGTCGGTGTGTATGTGTGTGTGTGTGTGTATATATATATACACGAAGCAACTACGGGGCGAGCTAGCGAGCGAGCGCCGTTACTCATTGTCTGGCACCCTACTATACTCTCTCTCTGGCCCATGCCGTCGCCGTGTGTGCATAGCTATGCGCACGGGGAAGGCGTACGTACGTTATACGTATATATATATATATATATACGGCTGGTCTATTGCATTGTGCGACAAGGGGAGGGGGAGATGAGAGAGAAAAGAGAGCCTGCAGCGCGCTCGAGAGGGAGAACGAGAGAAAGAGACTCGTTAGGCTGCACTGCACGCACTTTGCGCGCGTATATATCTATACGTGTGCTGCAGCTATATATACTACACACACACACACACATGAGCACAGAGCGCACAGGCCGCCTACTGAAAATGGCAGGTGACGCTTTACGACTGCTCCCTCTCTCTCTCTCTCTCTCGCAATGTTATTCAGCGCAAGTGTCTCTCCCTCTCACGTACGTCCGCTCTCCGTGCTCCTTCTATCCGTCTGTCTGTCTGTCTGTCCGCCCGTCCGTCTGACGGTGTTTCTCTGCCTGCATATAGCATGTCTCTCTCTCTCTCTCTCTCTCTTTCTACATGATGTTCCTCTGAGCTGCCGTCGTCGTCGTCGTCGTCGTCGTCCTCGTCGTTGTTGCGAGAGATAAGCCATCGCTCAAAATTTACCTATGAACTTGTGCCGCACATGTACGCGAGTGTGTGTGTATATATATATATATGTAGCGTAAGAGTGAACGAGAGTCGCGTATAGAGAACACGTATAGGATAATAATGATTTATTGTCGCGGCGGATGCTGGTTTTACTGGTTGTTTGATAGGAAAAAAAGAGAAGAAAAGAAGGAAAAAAAGAAACACGAGCGCGGCAGGTTCTGCGAGTCAATTGGAAATCCGGTAATTTTAGTCGCGCGAAGGCGATGTCTATACATATATATATATGGTAGCTTGCTAGCTTGGTGATGTATGTACGTGCGGTGTGGTAAAGATTACGCGCGCACGCGTACGCCCGTGTGGCTTTTAGTTTATTACGATGGATTTCTGCAGCCCACCGTGTCTCTCTTTCTCTGTCTCTGCGTATGGATGTGGTTTTCTTTTGCAAGAGAGAGAGAGAGAGAGAGAATATAGGTGTGGGTGCGAGAGAGGTTTATTCTATCGGTACGTTGGGCTCGTAAAAAGGATTGTCGATTGAATGCGCGGACGAGAGACAGAGAGCGAAAGAGTAGTGGGTGATTTTTTTTTTTTTTTTTATATACACAACGTTTGCTTTATCACTTAAGAAGCGCTCTCGTACCAGCAACCGCCATTCATCGCGGGCAGTTTATTGCGATAATTGCCCGCTATTGAACGCTTTATTGAATCTTAACGCGTGGCACAAAAAAAAGAGATAGAGAGATGGAAAAATCACAATATAATACCGATCTATCGTTTACGAACGACTTCTCATTGTTTTTTATAATATGTTCATATATATTTTTCTCGAAAATATATCTTAACACATCGTAAAACAATCTTTTTCTTCTTTAACGCGAACCTTTTACATATATTTACAGTGTTTCTCTCATAACCAATCGCACGCGTACAGCAATGAATCACAGCGAACGCAAGCGTGGCGTTAAAAATGTTAAATTTCGGGCCTTGTATATAATTTACGGGAATAAGCGTCTCGGGTTCAAAGGCGCGCGCGCGTTTGGTTATACCAGGTATATATGTATACACCCTCGCTCACGTATAGGGAAAAGTCCATCCGTGAAAGGAAGAATTAAGAGGGGGAGGTAGTATAGCGAGCGAGTTCCTTTCTTTGCTCGTCCGATTCTTCTTTCTTTCTTTCTCTCTCGTTCGAAGAGTTGAAAGACGTCGAAGGGGGAGGAAACGAAGAAATCTTTTCAGCGTGGGATATTTAGAATATCGAGAGAGAGAGACGCGACCGAACGTGTATAGAGTATATACTCTTCTTTGGGTATCAATGAATTTATTAAAAATAAATGTTTAGAGAGTAGTCATTTGCGCAGCTGTGGTATAGTGTAACGACGCTACGTTTGTTTTTATTTTATTTATATAACAACAACAAAAAAAAGGTAAAAGGGACAAAAAAAAATTGTCCGAGCTACGTGTGTGGCGTCGGTCATTGGATCGAATTTCTACGGCGGCGGGGCTTTTATAGTCGCGGGAATAAATGTATTTTTCTTTAATAAACATTTAAATTGTATATATATATATATATGTGTGTGTGTAGGGGTGGAAAAAAGCGCAGGGAGAGAGAATTGCACGAACACGCGCGTGAGCGTTCGTTTAGAAAAAAAAAGAGAGAGTATTTTTCATTTGTATGTAAATAATAAATGTTTGCCACCTGCATCAGATAAGTTATATCGGTGTTTTTATCAAGAAAACCAACCTCGCGTTTGTGCTCTCTTCTGGTGAATAATATTTTTTAACGTTAAAAAAAAAAGAAGAACAATTAAACGTCTCTCTCTCTCTCTCTCTCTCTCTTTTCTTTTAATTCTTCGAGTATAACCTATGAAGCGTATCGAAATCTGGAATCAAGTGACCGTGCGCTCGGCGCACACGTCGCGTAGCTGAAAAACTAATTATCGAGTTCGCGTCGACGTTCGACTGCTAATAAACAACTCACCGGAGAGAGAGAGAGAGAGAGAGAGAGAGAGACAGAGATAGAGAGTTGGACGAGATTAGCTTTATCAGACTAGCGAGTATAGAGAGGAGCCTCGTCGTCGTCGTTGTCGCGATAAACTAACAAAATATTGATTCTCCGCTCGATATTTGCAGTTGGCTTCTGCATTGAATGACTGCTCGTGTGTATTTTTTTCTTTTTTTTTTAAGCGACTTCGAATCTCTCATTCGCACATGTATATTTACCGTTTGTTCTTATAACGTACAAATATATACTGTATATATAGATGTGAGAAGGAAGTATGGTTGGTTCGTGTTACATATATATACGAGGGAGAGATATATCTTTTAATTGCACTCATCCGGAATAAAACGCTTTCATAATCGAGGGAGAGAGAATAAGAGAGAAAAAAAAATCGTATAGTAATGGCCGGCAAAGTGGGTTAGTACTGATTGTCAGTACTATACCGAGAGCGAAGATGAGGATGCGGGTGCATTGAAAAGAGGGAGCGAGTCAGAAAGAGAGAGAGAGGTAACGGAAAAAAGCAATAACATCCGTGTATGTAACGTCGTATATGACGAGGGATTTATAAGTTGCAACGAGGTATCATTGAACGTTACGAGATGGGACCAACTTGTCTTTCTAATCTTGTAAACATTACACTCCTCTTAGAGATATATTCTCACATAAATTTAATATTCCCTACGAAAGTATTATTCACTAAAGCAATAGCAAATATTATTTTTAAAAAAGAAATTTTATATATATATATATATATATATGTATATATTAAGTTACACAACCTCAATTGAAACTTATAAAATTCTTGGAAAATTATTATTGAATAATATTCACATTGATAACGATTGACAGTAGCAACCCGCATACATACAGACTTTATATTCTCGTCGACGACTCTCAGCCGGCAATTACATTACACTTTTGTTACCGTAACTACATTTTCCCGGAACCGCTTTTGCTAACAATTTCGCTGGAAGAGAGTATAATCCTTTTTTTTTCCTCTCCTCTCAGCCTAGATCTCCTGCATCTCGTGACTTTCAGCTCACCTCTTGAGCAACGAGACAACACAGTATAGAGCAGCGCTCACCTATATATATATATATATATATATATACACACACACACACACTCGCAAGGAAGACTTTCGCAAAACCCCAAAAAAAAACAACGGCGGATCGATTAGCAAGCCGAAACTCCTGTAGGCTAAAATTTAGGTAACTCTTTCCCTCTCCTTCTCGTCTTTTATGTCATTATAATACCAACTATATGTATATATACCATTGCTACTACTACTACTACTACAACAACAACCGTTGAAAAAGAGCGCGCACACGAAGACGTCGTCGTCGTCATTGCCGCGCTCTCTTGCCCAACGACAATTGCGCGGATTACACCGCTTGCAAGCGCGCGGACGCGAAACGCGCCTGCCTGCCTGCCTGCCTCATAATTACAAGTGCGAATAACATGGTCAACGTCCTCGTTTCAGCTTCCGCTTCGCTGCGCCTCGCCGGCGAGCAAGAGAGAGAGAGAGAGAGAGAGAGAGAGAGAGAGAGAGAGAGAGAGAGAGAGAGAGCTTAGCCGATTGTTAATCGCACCGCACTCGTGTTTTAAGCCGCCGCGCGGCCTACTATCGTACTGATAGTAGCAGTAGTTGTCTGTGTATATGTATATATCTATGTATAAGAGAGAAAGAGAGAGGATATTATAAAAGCACATAGGCTGAACTTTGCACCCAAGTGTCTTTTTTTTCCCGGTCACGTGGAGGTTTATATATGATAATTCGCGCGGGAGCTCTGTTGTTGATGCTTTCTTTTTTTGGTGCGTGTATAATTATATAGGTATGTGTATATATACGCGTGTTAATGAGGAAAACAATCGATGTGATGTTAATGATTTAAGTGAGGAAGAGAAGAGAAACGTTAAATAGAATCTATATAGCGTCGAGGGGGTGCATCGTATATATTTTTCACTGTGTTTTACTTTTCTATATATACATCTGCGGAACCTTGTAACTGCTATGGACACGTGACGTGCGGTGCGTTGTCGCATACCGATATACAATGTCGCCGTATACCGAGATGTCGTCTATACCTATAAATACGAAGTTTTAAGAGAAAAAGCATGTGTGTGTGTGTCTCATTTGCATTTCATCTTACTCGAATTTCAATCCAACGTGAGAGATAAACGTTGCGACGTGATGGAAAGAAGAGAAAAAAAAAGGAATGGACAGCATACACGCGTCGCGTCCGATTGAATAACCTCGTGGTTGCTGCTGTTGGCACGCGCATATGGGAGCGATAATATATAAATTCCACGAATAACCTATAATTATATTATAGCCACACTCATGGTCTAGTCCAGTCGAAAAAAACTTATATAAAAGTCGAATGTCTATATATATACGAGCTGACACTTTTGCACGTTGCAAAAGTTTCCAGTATACTTTTTGAACCGTTACACAGACTCGCGTAAAGACTCTTCGGCTTAGATTATCATTAAGAAATACATTTGTATATACTCCTATAGCGGTCGTCGTCTATATGCATATTATACATACAGATAGAAATAGACGAGTGAGCAAGAAAGAGATTAATTCATACGTTCTCGCGCGCATAATACGCCAAGTTAGAGAATTATTATGGTCGCAGCCAGCGAGCGAGCGAGCGAGCGAGTGAACGTTTATCGCGCGATTATAGGCTGCCTGCATTGATATACGCGTTCGCGCGCAAAAAAAAACTGGTTAAACGTTCTCTCTCTCTCTCTCTCTCTTGCTCGCTTGCAGCGCCTTTAATAACACACAAAGTATATATATAGTCGACCAACCATGTCTTCTTCTTCTTCTCCCATATACCGGCCTAAAATCTCTCCTCTCTCTCTCTCTTGAAAAAAAGTTGCGTGTGTGTATGTATATATACTACCCTATTCGCGGATCTCTCTCTCCCTCTCTTTCTCTCTCTCTCTCGCTTAATTCTACTAATTACGGCCCGCGCCCCAATCAACCTGCCATTCACCGTATAGCAGCAGCGTCGGCGGCTTCTTTCTCTTTCCCGCCTCCAAATAAAACGCTCGTTTGCCCTTGCCAAAGGATCTTCCACATACATGTATATATATACACACATACACAGCACCTCTATAATACCCTATAACTTAAAAAAAAAAAAAAGAAAGAAAGGAAGGAGACGCGTAGGAGAGAGAGGAAAAAACACCACTAGAGCTGAGAAATAATGCAAAACAAGAGAAGCATCGCAAGCGGCGGCAGCGGCGACTCGTTAATTTTGCTATATAATATGCAAATACTCTGTGAACCAGCCAACCAGCTAACTAACGTGTGTGTGTGTGTGTGTGTATATATATATATATATATGTATATACATATATATATAGCATACCTACCGTGCGGCGATAGGGAAACTCGCGCGGGCAAGGCAAAACTTTCCGAAAATCAATACGCGCGCGGGCATGGAAACGCGCGCGTAAATGAACCAGGCGGCAGTGGCAGCAACGGTGGTAGTAAAGGCAGCTGGTGTTGTATGCCGTGTGCCGTGTGCTTGCCGCAAGTCCTACTTTTCGATTGGCGTATACCGAGTGTATATACACGAGAGAGAGGGAGAAGTCTAGCCGTTCGTTGAATTTTTAAGCGTGCCTGTCGCGACGTTTGAAAAAATAAGGTAGTAGCAGCAACGCGGGTATGGCGAGACTGATAAAAAACAATCGGACGAGAAAGAGAGAGAGAGAGAGATGGAATGGGAATTCGCTTTTAATTGATGGACCGATGCATTATTTTGCTAGTACTGCCGGTTATAATAGAAACGTATATAGAGCTATACTAGCGGTTAGACTTGTATACGTTAATATCTTCGTATATATGTGTATAACGAAAGATCGGATTTTCTTTTTCTTTGACATAAAAAAAAGTGAAAAAGGATGGTTTCGTTGAAAAATTCGATTAAGCTATATTTTTCACCGTCAGCGAATTTTGATTAATATATCGATAAAAGTCGACTCCTCTCTCTCTCTCTCTCTCTATATATACCTACACACTGTACCAAGAGAGAGACGAGAGAAGTATAGAACGTTTTACTGTTACAGGTAAAATTAAATTACTAAAATATTATTAAGGCCTCGCTGGTGCAGCTCGGTCGAACTATAAAGTTACTACTACTCGCGCTACTATACGGGGGGGCTTTTACAATTTTCTGTCCGATAACGGGGTTAAAAAAAAAAAAAAAAGAAAAAATTCAATTTCATTCCGCACAAGAGGGACAGTGTGCACGTGCTGGTTTATTAGAAAAAATTATTATTTTTATCCCCTCAGCGGTCCGCACGCCGCAACATTTAAATTTCATTCATTAGGTTTCATAAATAGTATAGAGCTATATACTATAGCATTCACGCAGTTTATTAGACGCTGGGCGTATATATGCGTATAGAACGAATGAGTTTTTTATATATATATACACACACACACACACACACACACACACACACACACACACACACACACACACACACACACACACACACACATACACAAATGGTTGTGTATCAGAAAGCACCATTGGTAGAAAATAAACAACCGTGCGAACTGTATAGAACACTTTTGAAATGTAGGAACAAAAGTGATTCTCCTCCTCCCTATATGTATATACGCGTCTTTTTCATACTCTTAATAATAGTGGCAAATATAACGGTTTGATTGAATTTCATTCAGGATTGGTGTGTTGTTATGTATATGTATATGTGTATGTGTGTGTGCGGATTCTGTGGGCATGATTTTTGCGAAATAATGAAGGTTCCGCCGTACGAAAGTCTCGTCAATGTATATATATATATGTATATATACGGTTGATAGAGTACTACAGTTGCCACTATACGTATCAATTGTATGCGTGTATTTTTTTTTTATACAGCTTAAACAAATATACAGCTCCTTTCATTTTATTGATTCGTTTAATTTAGTAACTTTTATTGCATATACAATTTTCAAACCAATACTCTGGTAAAAATATACTAGAATGCTACGTATAATATGAGAATTGCCGTAATATCAAAAAACACCAATGATTATTCAAAAGTGCCAAACATACAATGCCTAATTCTCCGCTGAAAATCGTTCGCTATACTCTCCTATTATTATGAAAATTTAAAAAATCCTATAACAAATATGCGAAAAATGAACAATTTAGAAATTTAATTTATACATAAAAAAATCCTTTAACAACAAATATAAGAATGCCTGAACGAATGCCTACCTTATATATCAATATATATCCTACAAGTCATATACAATAATAAACGAAACTCAACTAACTCTCACCTTTCTCTCTTTTCTCTATTTACAGTTGACACAACCAAGGTATCATCGACGGCGACCCTCATTCGCATCGGCTCACACTCACGCATTAGACGATGTCTATAGCGCATCTGGCATCGTTGCAATTGCGCGTCGTGGACAGTAGCAGCAGTAGCAGCAGCAGGAGGAGGAGGACATCGTCTACGTCGTCGTCGGCGGTGGCACCGGCAGCGGAAATTCCGCCCCATGAATAAATTCAAGACTCTCGCGCGACTTCCACCTGTTTCTCTCTCCTTCCCTTCCTCCCTCCAGTTCTCTGTGCGCCTATGTATAATACATGCGTAAGCCCTCTCTCTCTTTCTCTCTCTCTCTCTCTCTCTCGTTCGTTTTATCGACATGCGCACATGTATATGTGTGTACGTGTATAGGAAGATACATCGAAAGGCAAGAGCCACGAGTAATTTGTCCTCCAGCGTATATAATGTATGTGTGTGTGTGAATTGGAAGGGAAGAAAGAGAGGAAACGATGTTGTTGTAAGTGTATAATACGGATAAACGTGCGTAATTTTCATTCTAGTGTGATCTATCTGTCTTGTTTATTTTTTTTTTATGACACGTACACTACGCACATATACATATACCAAAAGCGACGAGACGACGACAACGACGAGGATGTGCAGACTGCTACCAGACTACAGAAAGTACTATATATACGTGCACAGTACTACTACTTGTTTTGTTTTCTAGCAGAACCGTTTACGCTCGCGAATCTTTTCTTTCTTTCCTCCTTTCCTCCCTCTTTTTTTTTTGTCGTCGTCGTCATTCGCGCTCATTGTTTATCATTATCATCGTCTACCGGTGCTGCTGCTTCTGCTCTTTGTCACGAGAAGAGTGAGGAGGAGAGGATAAAAGTACGCGCGAGGCTGTAACGAGGCAATTACCGTAAGAGCGAAGATGAGAGGAAAAAGCGAAACATCGGGGCTGCTAATTTTCGAGCGGGTAGTATGTATGTGTGTGTGTGTGTTGTACGACCGACGAAGAAGAGAAGTGAAGAAGAGTGAGAGAGAGAGAGAAAAAAAGGAGAGAAAGAATTGTTCGTGTACCTTTTTACTTTTGTATATAGGTATACGTGTATACGAATGTTTCCGTTTTTATTTATCGCTCGTGTATACGCAACGGTGCTGCAGTGGCTAACGTCGACACAACGCCTTTTTTTTTTTTTTACTTAGCGAATTAGCGAACGATCGAATTGTTATGATCGTTCTCCCTTTATATACCTATATATACACGTATCGCGTTATACCTGTTTATTTTTTTTTCTTTTTACTTTAGTTAGCTAGGTGACACAATTTGTTATATGTTATATGCGATATACACATCATGCGCTAGCATGATACACCTTGGACATACGTGCGTTTGCGCTCACTTTTTTCGATTCCTTTCTCTTTTTTCCTTCCTCTCTCGCTACCTATATATGCTGCTCGTTCTCTCTGTCATTCGTTTTCTCAACCCGTCATTTCTCGTGTCGTTGTCTCTCTCTCTCTCTCTCTCTCTCTCGTTGTTACCCGCGCGTTAGTCATGTGCGATTGTAGTTATTTTCCTATCGTTGCGTTAGTTACGATTAGTTGCTATTGCTGTTGCTGTTGCTGCTACCTCTCCTCCACTCCCTCCCTCTACCTTGTATACTTGCGACACGCGCGCGAGCAGCTGTTTTCTTCTTTGCCGTGCAAAAGCGACGCGGAATGTGTGTGTGTGTGTGCACGTGTATAACTACCGCTGTTGTTGTGCATTTTTTTTCTTTCTTTCTTTCTTTTTTTGGTAGTACGTTAACCCTTTCTCGAGGTTGGCGTTTCCTGGGTGATATTTTTGTTGATATAAAAGAAGGGGGAAATGGGTTGTATAGAATTCGGAGTGCGGATAAATTCGTGCGTCTTCGCGATGATGACTGATTCTCTATGTGGTTGCTAGGACGCGTACGGGTTTGTTGAATCTTTTGTATACTGTGTTGTTAGGGTAGAGTGAATTTTTTTTTATAGTAAAGCGATGGGAAAAACGAAAAATGGTGCCACATTTTGTAGTGATAACTGTTATAGGATATTTTTGTTATACGCGAATGTTTGTATAGGAAATTTGACTTTTTTGTTACGCTAAAAGCGAATCTATATGTGATGATTGGTTAACTTTCGGTTGATTTTTGATACTTATATATAGCTTTTGCTGAGCGTTCTAATAAATTTCTTATTATTGAACGTCTTGTTATAATTGTTTTCTTACACTTTAAAACATAAGACTTTTTCATATACTCGTTATTATTAATAAAATTAGCGAAAAAAACCATCGAAACGACGCGCGTGACGAGTACCAAACGAAATTTCATATAACGTCCAATTCCATTTTCATTAAACAAAGCAAAACGAAAATAATATAAAAAAAAAAAAAGAAAAGTAAAAGAAAGAAAAAAACCCAGCTATACGTACGACAACGAACCGCCAGCAATATACTTTTTATCATAGCAGCGCAAAAAGCCAGCTCTACCTCTCTCTCTCTCTCGTCTTTTAGGTCTTTCCACGCGCGCGCGAGGGGCTAATGAAAGGGTAGCGTCGTCGTCGTCGTCGTCGTCGTTGCCATCGTCGTTGTCAGGCGACACATAATTTCACGAAACGCGTGCGCGCTGCGTCGATGCGCCGAAGAGTATAGCAACCAACAGTAGTATATAGCAGCAATGTACACATATACATACACATACACGCTCGTCCACTCGGTTCTTCATTTTTCGCGTTTTCTTCTCTCCCCCCCCCCCCTCTTGACGTTTTCCCTTGGTCGGCAGCTCGCTTTTAAATTGTCGGCCGAGGTAGAAAAGAGGGAAGGGAGCAGCGCGTATATATATACGCTCTTAACGCGCGAGTCCGCGAGGTACTTTTTTATGCAGAACGTATTCGCGAAGGAAAAACATCGAGTTCCGTTAACGACTTTTTCTTGCGGGGTAAAAAGAGAAAGAGAGAGAGAGAGAGTGAGTAAGTGGGAGAGGTGGAGGATATATACATATATATACATACGTATACGTACGTACGTACCTACATGTGTGTGTGTGTGTGTGTGTGTGTGTGTGTGTATATATATATACACATACACATATAAGTGTGCACGTAGGAAGGAGCGGACGGTCGGGGCGGGAAAAAGGAAGGAGGCGAGTGAGTGGGTGGGTGGAAAAAGAGCGCACGAGAGATGGAACCCTTTACCACTCGCTCTCTTTCTCTCTCTCGTATTTTCCTCCCTCTTTCCTTCTTTTTTTTCCTTTTACACAGCACTACTACTACTACTACTCCCTCTTCCTCTCTCGTTCTCGTTCTTTTTTTTCTCCCCTTTATTTTGTCTATATATCGAGGATCGAGCGGCCAGCAGCAGCTCTCCAGGATTCTTTTCCTCGGGATTTTTTTCCTAGCACGCTGTGCTCGCTCGCCGAAGGAGGAATAATTGCTCCCTCTGCACTCGCGTACTCGGTGCTTCCGGTTGCGAGTGCTGCAACAATGCTGCGGACTGAAATGTGTGTAAGGAGAGAGGGAATGAATAAAAAAAAAGTGCAAAGGCATAGGGAGAGAGAGAGAGAAACGCACGTAAGACCCGCGCGTATACTACGTTCCACGCATACATACTATATACGTTGGAGCGCGCGCGCGCGTATCGACCGAAAAGCCTCAGGGCCGTAGAGGAGTGAGAGCAGCAGCAGCAGCAGCAGCTACTCACTGCGTGTGCCTCGCCTCACCTCGTATGTGTGTATATGCTCTCACTACGGTGCGTGTGTGTGTATATATATACACACACACACACATATGCATATGTATATACGCGTATTCGTATGGAAACGAGAGAGAGCAAGAGAAGGAGAGAGAGAGAGAGAGAGAGAGAGGCACGAGCGAAAAATACACATACGCGTGTGCACGTGGTATAGGGAAATAGGCCATGTTGAGGTTGCGAGTCCTGTATGTGCGTGGGTGGAAAATCCGTACGCGCGTGCAGTAGAGAGCGAGAGATGGAGAGAGAAAAAAAAGAACGAGCTGTTTTCATTTTGCAACGGAGCTGCTGCAAGACGAAGCCGTCGGCTTGTGTTTTTTTTTATCTATATATATATATATGTATACGAAAGCTCATCATCGAATGTCCATGCGCGTATTCATGAGTTTTTTTTTTTATTCGCTCCATATATATATATAATTTTTCTCCCCTTATTGCTCCTCGTTTTACAAAACTAGTCCTTTGCGCGCAGTAAGTAACGTATTCGAAGCAGCGTCGTCGTCGTCGTCGTCGCGTTACTCGTCCGAACGCTACATATGTATAATAATAATATAAAAAAAATGAAGAAAGAGACCGAGAGAGGGTACATACATACATGCATACGACGATGCGTATACGAGAAGTCCATCCGAGACGCGCACGATTACTATACTATAGTATATATAAAAAAAATGTATAGCTAGCCTTTACTTGATGCTCGATATTATTATTATTATTATTATTATTATTATTGTCACCAGCGTCATTATTATTATTATTATTATTGTTATTATTATTATTATTATTATGTACCGCTGCGAAAATCCAAAGCTCCCGCGCGCGCGCGCGCACTGCACATTTTCTCACATACACACCTATACCTATACCTATATATACATACATACACCAAATAACGTCGACGTCTTACGTAACCCCAGCGGCGATGGCGACGGCGCGATGAGATTCATCC